>SCLG01000132.1:402622-420304 GCA_004367875.1 Oikopleura albicans
CCCCCCATTGGCCAAATTTATTCCAAAAAAATTCATACATGTATTTTTTGATCCAACGAAAAAAAAATTGGTTGGTTATAAGGTCAAATCAGTGTTTAAAAATCCATTTAAAGTTAATCCATTTTAAAGTCAAGTCAGTTTTTTATACCTTGACCTTATAACCAACTTCTCTGTATGTATTTTGACCTATGACTCATAGGCTATGACTCAGGCTATGAGCTCTGGTTAAGTGCATTATTTTAGATTTCCATGTGCTATAGAATGCAAAGATGGCACAAAAGTAGATACCGAAACGTGGTTTGATCCAACAATGCGCGAAAACGGAAAAACTAAAACCGCGTTATTGCGCGGTCGACCCTTGGAGGGTACACCCTTAACTGACCTGAACATGTTTCTGGTCAAGCCGGATTCCGCACACGAAGGTAGTCTTAAGGCTACGGCCAAAGTGGACGAGCTCATCAATTGGCAAGTTCAACCAGTTATTGATGATAAATTTGACACTTTTATGCGCGTTATGCCGCAGTTACTTTCTGTTCTTCATGATTAGTTCATATTTTTTATTATTTCAAAACGCAACAATAATGTTTTAAAATTTAGCTTGTCGAGATTTAAATGGCCATGTTTTGGCCGTTTAAAAATTTTATAAAGCAAGTTTGGATGCGTTTACAGTATGGGGTAAAATGACGTGCTTCTCGCTTTCCGTGTTCTAATAGGCTTAACAGCTAGAAAAGCGAGAAGCACGTTATTATACCTATTACTGGGTTTAGTTTTTATGTGAGTACCACAATAGACCTTCAGGTTTCACTGTGGTCGTTTTTATATACATAGGGTGCGGTGTTAACCGGCCAGTTTGCAGTTAACCAGTCACTGTTGGCCCCGAAGTTTTTCAGCGATAACATTATTTAACGAGTACGCATAGAGCCGTTAACTGGTCAATTGGGCAATTTTGTGGCTGGTTAACAACGCATCCTGTGTATACTTATCTTTAGGATATTTAATAACATTTATTGGTTTTAAATAATCTACAGTGTATTTACCACGGTTATTAATGTGCTTAAACTTTTAGCATAAATCAGCTTTTGTAAACGTAAAGGTTATCAACAAAACATCACCTTTATTTGGTCTGTATTTGACATACACCCCTAACTAATTATCTTACAACTAACTACTTATCAAACAAAGTTTGGTTATCGTAACACTTTTTGGACGAAAACGTATCGTAAATTCCAATTACACACAATGCGCAGTTAACCGCCACCCTTCGCGGCGTCCTCAACTGGCGGTTAACTGCAAAAGTGGCGGTTAACTGCGCAGTGCGTAGGCGATTTACTTGGAAAAAGTGGCGGTTAACTGCAAATAAGAGTGATAGTGTCAAAGTGGCGGTTAACGGCAAATAACGTTTTTGACCAATGAGAATTCCACACTTAGGGAAAACCCTCAAAAATGATGACTCATAATTTTAAATTGAAAAATTACCCTATGAAAAANAAGATAACTAGTTAGGTGGTGTATGTACACTCAATAGCAAATGTCATGTGTGGTAGAAAATACTTTACTGTATAATATCTAAAGCATGATCGTTATCCGTCTGACTATTCCACTGCCCGTGATGGAAATAAAATTAAATTAAAAATGCATTACTTCTCTCCTCCAGTCATTGCAGCAGTGCTGTTGTGCGTCATTGGCTTCGGTCGGATCCGCCCAGCCGGCCCTTTTCCATCACAATTTAAATAATTAATTTTGCGTTCACACATTCTTTGCTCTGGACAAACGTGTGGAAAAATGAAAAAAAAAAACGAAATTAATGGACGGCCCTCGATACAGAATCGAAATTTTAATCGCGGAAATCTAGAGCGGGCTGTTTGCTCATGTGAAGGCTATAACTTTACAATGAACGCTAGAATTTCTATGGAATAAATATTTTCCAAAAACTTCTTATTTGTAATTGAACGATTTTTCGTGTAGAATATTGCCAAATCGTCAATATCATATTGGTCTCTGAAAGATCTTCAGGCTTAATTTTTTTTGACGTGAAAAAACAACAGGGGTCTGGTTATAAGGTCAGTTTTTTTTTTTGCACTAAGATCAAGTCAGTCTTTCCATAAAATCATGTCTTTTGGACACTTTTGGACAAAGTCAAGTTAAGTTTTCTAAAGTACATTAAAGTCAATTCCGTTTTTTGGGCTTGACCTTATAGCCAGACCACTTTGTATTTGATAACATATTTTGGGAGAAGTTCTTGGTTAGGTTAGGGATTTTTTTCGCTATAATAAGGTCCGCATATAAGGTCTTATGGTACTTTTGATGGTATTTAGGTCTAATCGAATTTCATGATATAAAGGTCTTATAAAAATAAGATAGGGGTTGGTTTTAAGGTCAGCCATTTGTGCCGTTATAAGGTCAAGTCAGTTTTTTTTTCAAGATAAATCATGACTTTTAACTTTTTTCGGGTTAGAACGACACGGGTAAAAAACACGGATAATAATATTTTCTTTAAAAATCATGTCTTTTTTGACTTATTTTTGAAATATTTTTACACTTTCGGGTGAATCTGGGAATCAAAAGGCGATACTTGTTTGCATGAAAACATGTCTTTTTAACTTTTTTTCACGCGTAGTCAGAAGAAGTACTTTGATTTTATCCCTTTCATGATATTTAACCCGCGTAAAATTACTTATGCATCCTTCAGATTGAATTTGTATATCAAAAATGCGTTTTCGGGCCAAGATGGACAAAACGACACAGATTATCTCCTTAGTGAACCTATCGGCAGTCGTGGCCAAATTGAGTAAAAGTGTTGTGTTACGGTTGACACGAGAGAAAATGTTCATGATTGAGCCGTCGTCAGCGTGCGATGATGGTATTTTATGGTGTGAAATCGTCGTCAGCTCATTTTTTAGCGAATATTTTTACGAGGGATGCAAGCCACAAGGCTTAACACATGAAGAAATAATTTTAGGTAATAGTAACATGGTTGGTTATAAGGCCAGCCATTTTGACCGATATAAGGTTGAGTCAATTTTCCAACATAAATCATGTTTTTTGTGATGAAAAACTGTTAAAATTGGTTATTAGGTTGACAAGCTTATACGGTTGAAAATTGGTTATAAGGTCAAGTCAGATTGTTTGGCGAAAATGGAATACAAATTCCAGTCAAAAAATCATGTCTTTTTAACCTTTTTTCCTATAAAGTCATTTCTTTTTGAACTTTTGTTGAAGAACCTTAAGGTCTTTTGGTGAAAAACATTTTTTATGGTAGATTTTTTCCAGATGGATATAAGGTCTTTGGTAAATGCATTTAAGGTGTGGTCTTTTTGTCTTAATACCTTTTAACCAAACTCTAGAGAGTTTACAGATGTAATACGTTTCGGATGATAACCTTTTTTGCTAGAAATGGCGACAGACGACTTCGAACGTGCGGTTCGAATCGAACGGCCGGATAAGATGACCCCAAGGTCGCTAAAAATGAAATTAAGTCGCGAAAGTGGAAATACAACCAGAGTGACGACGTCGAACACCACATTAAACGAAACAACAAATACGACAACTGACAACCAATCAAATCGAAGCCCGGTAATTGCCATTCAACTACAGCTGGAACAGACAACCAGTGGCCGGGCTTTAACCCTTACACGCGAGCTCAAGGTTCGTGTGGTGGCCAAGCGCTTTTGGCAAGAGTACCGGGAGCCACAAATGCCGCGATTTACCGTTTCCTTATTTATGCCGAGTCTGCCAAAAGGGGGTGATATTTGAAATTACAGGGGTTGGTGGTCATAAGGTCAATTCAGTTTTTTTTTTGCAAGATAAATCATCTCTTTTTTGACTTTGTTTACGGCGAATATAGAAATCATGTCTCCTTACACGTCTTTTTGCAGTAAGGTCAAGTCAGTTTCCTTGCACTTACGTCAGGTAAGTTTTTTAGCTTGACCTTATAACCAGTGGTCCCTATAAATTAAAAAAAGACCTTATAAGGTCTCAAGTTTTGACTGTTCTACGGCCAAGTCAGTTTTTTTTGCACTAAGGTCACGTCAGTATTTTTTGAGAAGCATGCTTTTTGGGAAAAAAAAATCTTTAAAATCATGTCTTTCTACGTTTTTTTTATAAAGACCTCCCCTGCATTTAAGGTCAAGTCAGTCGAATTATAATATAGTAAATGTCACCCACGAAAAGTCCGCTCCATGGCGGATAAACTTAAACACATGAGCAAACATATGGTTATAAGAGGCGCGTCTAACGGAAGTCTTCAGCTGCGCTCTAAAAGTTCCACAATGAAAATAAGTGTTGGATTTATTGACTGTGAGAAACCAGAATGGGATAGGCCGCCGGAATCAACGGAATCGGACAGGTATTTTTCATTGTCAAATATGTTTTCGAAAATTGTACAGGTGTGGTTATAACTTATAAGGTCAGCCATTTTGAGCGTTATAACTTATAACTTATAAGGTCACGTCAGTTTTTTTTTTGTTGCACTAAGGTCAAGTCATTTTTTGAAAAGCATGCTTTTTGGAAAACAAAATCTTTAAAATAATATATGTTTCCACTTTTTTTATGAAGACTTATAACCACCGCCTGTAACTAGGATCACTTGATCCTTATATGGGTGATGAAGTGTACATAAATAAATTAATAAATAACATGTTATAAATGTAGCCCGGAGGCAACAAATGAAGGGGAAGCATCGGTGCGAATTCCGACGAAAAAATTGCTGGATTTTACCGCCGGCGAGCAGCTACGACCAACCCGCTGTATTTTAAATATGGTTGATGCTCAATTGATTCACTGTATCTTATTACTTGGCCTAGACGTAAATCTTCAATTTCTCATTCCTCACGTTAATATTGCTTGAAATCGTATCGTTTATACTTGCAAAACGTTCTTATAAATTGATTGAACCTCTCTGTAAGCAGTACTGTTTGTTCCTGACGTTAACAAAATGGTAATTTTTTACCATAAAAATGGGCTTTATTTATTAACACACAAATATACTCACTGCCTAAATAAAAGATACAGGCCCATGACTCGGTCGACCGCTTATTGTGTGATATTATTTGTGTATCTAAATATACCAGAAAATATCCTGAAAGGGTAACATGAACTTGGGCAACGGCAATTTGATCATTATTTCAATTTGCATATGCGATCGTATACGATTAAGTTCGTTTTTCGTTACATTTTTGTCATTTACGGACATTTAAAAAAACTATGTTTTGAAGGTCTATGAGTAGAATGGCCGCCTGCGATACAAGGTACACGAAATAGTGGCTTGAGCGACTTGTTTTTTTTTAAGAAATGAAATAATATACCCGACAATATTTGTATAGAAAAAATATAGACCCATCCGAGGTAACTGGTCTGAGTTTAACCGGTTTTTCGATTTTTACGTGTTTCCTCGATATTATCATAATTATTAACCGTTTCAATTCAATTCGTATACAGTCAGGTCCCTTTAGATGTGCACCCTTTAGATGTGCATGTCCCTCTAGATGTGCGTTTTTTTACGAAAATTTGTAAATACCTCTAGATGTGCGCCTTTTTCAGGCCGACTTTTTTCCNAAATGATGAAAAAAATGAACATCTAAAAACACTTTTTGAAAAAAATCCGACAAAAAACGTGCACATCTATAGGTACAGTGGGAAAAAAGTCGGCCTGAAAAAGGCGCACATCTAGAGGTATTTACAAATTTTCGTAAAAAAACGCACATCTAGAGGGACATGCACATCTAAAGGGTGCACATCTAAAGGGACCTGACTGTATGACTATGACATAATTAATGTTAGTTTTAATTATGAAGTCTGGTTTTAAGTGAAAAAAATTTTTCAACTTTTTGAAGAAAAATCTGTTTTTAGACCTTTTTTTCCACTCACACGTGTATTTCTGGGGACTTAAAAGGTCGGCAAAAGGAATCCCCCGGGTGTGACCCATATTACCCCTACCCTTTGACCCGTCCTCTTTTTGTGCTCGTGTCAGACCCGTGTTGACCCGCGGATAAAAATAAGGGTAGGCTAACATTCGTATGTACCGATCTCTGCTTGAAGTCACAAGAAGGGCTCGGCAAAAGTTACGTTTTCGATTTTTATTCGATTTTTGCCGAGCCCTGGTCCCTTGAGGTTTTTTCAGAGGTGTAATATTATTTTCCTTGACTAATTCGTGTATAAAATTATGTTTTTGGACTTTTTTGGACTAACGCAGATAAAAAGATCCTCAGAAAACTAGCGCTACGGAAAAGTTTAGTTGAGACTGGAATTACATTATTATTAATTTACCACTAATTATTTTAAACAGTTCGAAATACCATCAATATTTTCACTAAGATGAATAATTTTATTAGATACCCAAGACGAAAATTGGAGCCCCGAGCGGGACCTAATAAAACCTTTGATCTGTGAATTCAATTACCGCGGTTGGGTTGAAAAAAAAGTGTTTCATTGGACGGACTAATAAAATAAATGTTGCAACAATTGCAGTTTTTATTGACACTATCTACCAAAAATGTCAAATTCCGTTTATTTTTCAGTTTTTTTTTTACAAAAGTCACTATCTCGCGACTTGACGAACAGTCATGATTTCTGAATATTCAACGTTATATCGCCTTTTTCGTCAAAATAACGTACAAAATAGTCATATTTAAGGATGGTCATGACCCTACCTGCTAAAAAATTAAGACTCTGAGATTATGTCATTTTCTCTTCAAATATAATAGCAATGAATAGCGAGTCGAAATTAAAAAAAAAAATCGAATTTTCTTATTTATTTTTTTTCTCTCATTTCTCCCTTATATTTGTAAATGGTGCCAATGAATGCAACAAAGAAGCCGCTATGAATATTCCAGAAACAATATCAAAAAATTAGTGTCTTAGGGCAATTGAGAAGATATAAATTTTTTGACCCTATCAAAAATCTGATGTCTAGCGACCACTTTTTTAAGGTGTGGCATCCATTGTCGGGCCTACTCTTCCTATCTCACTTGGAGGGGAATAATTAATGAAAATTGGCCAATTACTCAAATGAAGGTCGCTGATTTGATTTTTGGGGTCAACTTTGTCATACGATCTAGGGTGTCTGAATAAAATTAAAATGCAAAACATGCACATTGTGGTGCATCGTACGTGATTTTGATAGATTTTTTTTAAGTTATTTGAAGTTTTTTGAGATTTTTTTTCACGAATTCAAATTATAATTATAAAAAAAGAACTATTTATTTGATGACGTAAAATATCAAGGTCAAATTTGTCGATTGAACTTCATAATCGAGTAAAGTCTTTGGGTAACTTGACTCGTAAGGGTGGTTTTTAAGTAGCGCTCAACCAAATATTTAAAATACACACCGTTTCAAAATAACTAAACAAACACAATTTAAAGAGCGTAATACGGCCCGTTATTCATGAAATATTCATAGAAAAAATATTACTTATCTAATAACAAAATCGAGTACGACAGCTATTTTCAATCTTGCAGCTAGCCTTACAAAATTGGGTCTTGTTTTAACTAGTAAGTTAGTAGGTTAACTCATGCATTTCAAATATCTCTTATGAGTCATAACTAGATATCTTAACAAGATTGGCTTTTTAGCCCAAAATATATCGAAATTTCCAATTTCACCAAACACCCTACCCCATTATCTCAACAAACTTCAATTATCTTAACACTTTTTCAAAATTTTACAAAATAACTTATGACCTTCAGTGTACCCCACCTAACCAGGTATACACCAAAATTTTGAAAAAGTGTTAAGATAATTGAAGTTTGTTGAGATAATGGGGTAGGGTNTCTTTAGGGGGATAAGATATTTTTAAATAACCCCCTAACTAGATATCTTAACAAGATTGGCTTTTTAGCCCAAAATATATCGAAATTTCCAATTTCACCAAACACCCTACCCCATTATCTCAACAAACTTCAATTATCTTAACACTTTTTCAAAATTTTACAAAATAACTTATGACCTTCAGTTTAGTTGGGGTACACTGAAGGTCATAAGTTATTTTGTAAAATTTTGAAAAAGTGTTAAGATAATTGAAGTTTGTTGAGATAATGGGGTAGGGTATTTGGTGAAATTGGAAATTTCGATATATTTTGGGCTAAAAAGCCAATCTTGTTAAGATATCTAGTTAGGGGGTTATTTAAAAATATCTTATGGCCCCCTAAAGAGTGGCCATAAATTTCTAGAATTTGTTTGATGTCCTTGTTTTCTTCTCTAAAAGACTTGATTTTTGTGCAAAAAATCTTGTAACCATATCACGCTTGGGGGTTAACCATTAAAATGACATTCAAATTTTTTATAATACATAAAACCTCAAAATTCAATAAATATTTTTATTTATAAGCAATCCCACTTCTATTAATTACTAATCACATTTTAATGCATAAATTCCTTGTTAGACATCCTAACATTCACAAAAAAATGTATAGCCTTGTCTCTTTTGTAAATGGGCGTCGCCCATTGGTCAATTTAAATTACCATTGCCCAATTGCATCACCCGTCTCATTTTCTGTTTCATTTTCTCATTTCTCAGTAAAAAAAAAAGAAACAAAAAATAACGATTTTTTTTGAAGAAAAAAAAAAACTCGAAACTAAGGACGAAAACGAGAGATATACCAAAGTACGAGAGAGAACAAAAGAAAAAAAAAACGAAACGAAAAATCGACGAAATTGGTGGGGCCCCCTGTGAGTTAAACGACATATCCTATATCGAACAAGATGGGTGACGCCGATTTGAATATCGATGAAATGATTAACCGGTTGCTGGAGGTTAGAAATAACCGACCGGGAAAAACGGTTCAAATGACCGAGGCCGAAGTGAGAGCACTCTGCGTCAAATCCAGAGAAATTTTTTTAAGTCAACCCATCCTCCTTGAACTTGAAGCCCCCCTCAAGATTTGTGGCGACATTCATGGACAGTACACTGATTTATTACGGTAAGTTCTTAACCTAAAAAGATATAAATTATGTCATATATGTACATATACTCAGGTGCGCCGTTATAAGGCGTTTCACAAAAATATTATCTCAAAAAAATATTTTTTCAAAAAATATTTCTCAAAAAAGTAATTTCTCAAAAAAGTATTTTCTCAAAAAATATTTTTTCACAAAAGTATTTTCTCAAAAAAAGTATTTTCTCAAAAAAATATTTTCTCAAAAACGTATTTTCCCAAAAAATATTTTCTTCACCCTAAAAAAGTGAAAAAGACATGATTTCTATAGAAAAAAAAACTGACTTGACCTTAATGCAAAAAAACTGACTTGCCCTTAGTACAAAAAACCTGACTTGACCTTAGTGCAAAAAAACTGACTTGACCTTATAACGGCACGAATGGCTGACCTTATAACCAACCCCCTGTACAGTTTACCCATTTGTATGCGAGCGTTAACACCGCTTAATTTTTTAATGCATTTACATGCACAAAATACTGTTCTAAAATGGTTAGGGTTAATTATATTGGCTTTTTGAAACGAAACGCACACAAATTGAACTTGAAAATTTATAAATTAATTTGTGAAACTTGCACGAGTGTATATGTGTAAACTATCGTACGCCTTTAAATCGTTGATTTCAAAAATGCTGTCTCGTTAGGGTGTTTGTACATTTCGCCTACTATTATAATTATGCCCTTTTACTGAGGTTTTGTTCTTACGACAACAATATTTCGATTTGAATGTTGTTTTTAGTTTATAACTTTTCAAGGTAACTTTTTGAAAACAAAATCATAATTTCAGAGTCACAATAAGTTGCAAAGGTTTTTTCATAGGTCGATTTTGAATCGTGAATTGAAATTGTAGAAAAAAAGAAAATTAAATTTTATTTAAAAGAATGAAGACAAATAAAATCACGCAAACTATACTAACAAATTTCACCAGTAACAATCCTGGAAGCTATTTCCAACTTTGCTGAAAATTTTGTAAATTGACAAACCTCACAATTTTGCCAACAAAATGGTATATATTCGTGAATACATGGTACTGTCCTTGTTTTAAGGACGGGTCTATAGAGTTGTTTACAAATAAAAATGGAAAACTTGCAAACTAGCTTTTAGTAGCACTTTTATGTGTTTTATGAATTTGTTCAGGTTCTGCTACAATTATGAAGTACAAACAAGTTCATTATTGAGAAATTTCTAGAAAAAAATAACGTCCAAAAAATTCGTTCAAATTCCTAAATGAAAAAAATCACTCATCTAATTTCTTAAAANTATTATATGGTTAATTTCTGACACTTGCATTGAAATGCCTTATTTTTCAATACGTTAATCAAAAACGGCCGTTATGGGATAATCACTTTTTGGAGGAAAAAAGCGGCCGTTATGGGATAAACGGCCGTAATGGAAGCGCCCGTTATGGAATCAAGGACTGTACATAATATCATATACTCAGGTGCACCGCGGCGTTATAAGGCGTTTCACAAAAATATGAAAAATAGCAAAAGATATCGGCATAGGGCTTAACATATAAAGATATTTGGGGGATAATATTTTCTCAAAAAATATTTTTTCACAAAAGTTTTTCTCAAAAAAATATTTTCTCGAAAAAGTATTTTCTCAAAAAATATTTTCTCAAAAAAATATTTTTTCAAAAAATATTTTCTCAAACAAAATATTTTTTCAAAAACACAATTTGCTCAAAGACGTATTTTCTCAAAAAAATTATTCTCTCAAAAAGTAATTTCTCAAAAAAGCATTCTCTCAAAAAATATTTTTTCACAAAAGTATTTTCTCAAAAAAATATTCTCTAAAAAAAGTATTTTCTCAAAAAAGTATTTTTCAAAAAAGTATTATCTCAAAAAAATATTTTCTCAAAAATATATTTTTCAAAAAAGTTTTTTTCAAAAGAGTACTTTCTCAAAAAAATATCTTCCCAAAAGAAACATAACAGCGCGGGCGGGAAAAAGTGAAACTAACACCGCGCCGCATTCTGTGTTAGGGGGTTGGTTACAAGGTCAGCCGTCTGAACCGTTATAAGGTCAAGTCCTTTTTTTTTGAGAAGCATGCTTTTTGGGAAAAAATCTTTAAACTCATGTATTTTACTCTTTTTTGGTTGAAGAGAAAACTAACAAGTAAAACATAAGAGTAAAATCTTCTTGAAAATTCCGCTTAATTAAAAAACCGTTGATTATGTTGTACAGTAGACCCATTTGTATGCGAGCGTTTTAACACCGCTTAATTTTTTAATGCATTTACATGCACAAAATACTGTTCTAAAATGGTCAGGGTTAATTATATTGGCTTTTTTGAAACGAAACGCACAAAAATTGAACTTGACACATTTATAAATTAATTTGTGAAACTTGCACGAGTGTATATGTGTAAACTATCGTACGCCTTTAAATCGTTGATTTCAAAAATATTGTCTCGTTAGGGCGTTTGTACATTTCGCCTTCTATTATAATTATGCCCTTTTAATGAGGTTTTGTTCTCTTACGACAACAATATTTCGACTTTTATGGTTTTTATTTTTGCTATTGCAATCTTGAATTGCTATCTTCTCCTAGACCAGACATGCTATGAACTTGATTTAAATTGCAACCGGGACAGAATTCATAGGACTAATGTACGTGAGGTGTCTTAAGTCCTTAGTTCTGACATACCGGTTTTTACCGGTTACACGTAAATAGTACTATATCAACATTTATTACCCTTTATTATCGGCTAAGTAACCGGTAATGTCCCTAAAAGTGATTATAAGTTGTACATTAACGCATCCTAACAATGTATCATGTAAAACACGAACGATTAACTTCTATATGACGAGTTTGAAATTTTTCACTTATTCAGTTTGGACTTTAAAAAACCGAAATTTATATCTTTGACCGTTACAAATTTCACCAGTAACAATCCTGGAAGCCATTTCCAACTTTGCTGGAAATTTTGTAAATTGACAAACCTCACATTTTTGCCAACAAAATGGTATATATTCGTGAATACATGGTACTGTCCTTGTTTTGACGAATATATGTTGGCGACATTTTGAGGTTTGTCAATTTACAAAATTTTCAGCAAAGTTGGAAATAGCTTCCAGGATTGCTACTGATGAAATTTTTTAGCAAGTTTGCATGATTTTATTTGTCTTCATTATTTTAAATAAAATTTAATTTTCTTTTTTTCTACAATAAGTCATAAGGTTTTGATTTAGTTTTTTAGAAAAGGTAGGTAATGTCCATTAGAAGTTATAACCACTCCTAATTGGTGTGTAACCTACTGCGAGTCATAATCCATTATAATAATACCCTACAGAAAAAAATGGTTCAAGTTAACTTTAAAACCTAGCATGCCTATCAAAAGTGGTTAACACACTCATGTTAAGTACACGGTACACGCCAAAACTATTTTTTTTCCTGGTCATTCATTTTAGAGCCATTTAAATAAAGTACACGTGTATATTTTTGTATATTTTTTTGCTTTTTAAATTATAACACTCAACTGACAAAAAAAAAATTTGGTGCAATAAAAACACTTTTATATATTGTGCAATAATGTTAACAACGTGAACTCTAACAATGCATATTATCATTTGTTGGTTTAGATTAAGATGTTCAATACAGGGCCTTAGATGTGGACCAATGAAATTTATCTTTTTTTTTTGTGTAAAAATGCACAACTTAACAAAAAAAGATGAAAGTGTTTATTGCAGCATAAATATTATACATATGTTTTATTTTTTATCTAATATTGAGATTATTAATTCTAGTATTGAATGTGCGAAGTTGGCCTAATTATTTCCTGTCTGAAATATCCTTTAACCACGCAACGTCGAAAATTATTTTGAAATATGCGTTTAAATAACATATCTGAATATTTTCGTAACCAGTTAACAGTTAGATACATTTTTTGGTTGATCAAAATTAGTTGCTCCTACCCGGAGCTCGTCATAAATCAGGGAAATAATGAGCTTGCGTCGCCTCGTAGCTCGGCAGGCGAAATTTTAATGATCTGGCCTCGCCTGGCCTTTTGATTTCAAAAATAAATGAGCAAGACAGTTTTTTTTTAGTGCAAATGCACTAATTAACGCCTGGTTGTACCTCTTGTGAAATCTTTTTGATACAGGGTTCATTTGCCACTCCGAGGTGTGTACTAGAGATGGTTATAAGGTCAGGTATTTGGAATGCTATCAGATCTTGTAATTTCGCGTGTTAAAGATATTTCGATTGTCCGCGTCTAACCTCTTATTCTAAGTTAAATATTTTTTTTAAGTTCAAGTTATGCCCTTATCATTAATTGCAGTTTTTTTAGGACAGGGAATTATTGAACTAAATTGAACTTATCAATGGACTTGCCTCTGTCTGACATTTTACGAAGCGTACAAATGTATATACAGTTGTATGTAAATACAAAGACTAGACCAGAGGTCGGCAGCTCTATTCATAGCTCATAAATTTCATTTATACTCCGGAGGTTTTGGGTATAATCTCTAATACTATACCGATATAAACCACGTTAACCCGGGACCGCTTTTGGAGTGCATATATGCAATTAAGGCGAGATTATCGTCTATAAAATACAAATGAAACGTTATTTTTCTTTCGGGTTTTTTGAAATATAAAGTATTTTTTTGTTATTGTGCGTAAAATTGACAATCAAAGTATGTGAGGTGCACTAAGGGGGCGCTACAGGGTGAAATCTGAGAGCGGTAAAGCATATCTGGCATATCTGGCTCAATGTAACTCAAGTCCGGACATTTTCGTGATGCTCGCCATTCTAGGAACGTCTTATATTCTTGACAACATTAGACAACAATTGGCAACGCTGACTAGTCCAAAAACTAATTAGTCGTTTGCTGAAAATATTCACCAATATTTTAAAACGAAAATAATGGAATTCGGTCCACAAATATAGAAATGACGAGCATTTGTATTTGGAGTGCATATATGCACTCGAGCCGCGGTCCCCCAATCGTACCTGAGCCGCGGTCCCCCAATCGTACCTGAGCCGCGGTCCCGGGTTAACTAAAGTTGTTGTTTTTTTTTTGAAAAAAAAAATTATGTATTTTTGTACTTTTTGTTTCAAAGTAACTACAAAGGATGGTTATAAGGTTTTATACTCTTTTTTGCACTAAGGTTAAGGTTTTTTGTGGTCTTATTTGTCTTTTTACACTTTTTTATAAAATCTTTTTTTTTACTTTTTTTCAAGCACTGGCGGTAAAGCAATTAAATAACAACCAAACCCCTTGTATCAATGCGAAGAAAAAATTATTTTTTTCCATTAGTATTGAATAATTTTTAATGAAAATTTATGGTTCTGTTTTTCAAAATATAAAAATGGCTAGACCTCGTAACTTTTCTGAGTCATTTACGTTAATTTTCAGCCTCTTCGAATATGGTGGATTTCCCCCAGAGTCAAACTATCTCTTCCTCGGCGATTACGTTGATCGTGGAAAACAGTCACTTGAATCCATATGTCTTCTACTTGCATATAAGGTAAGTTTTATAAATGTATAGTATAATATATAGTTTTTGAACTGTGTGTCCAGCCTTAAATATTTGCACGTATTTTTTTTATCTCGGACCTGACTTTTGAAATAATTTTGGTCAAATAACCCGATAAACTGATATTTCGGAACGACATATTTGGCCCAATTATGAACATTTCACATTTTTTTCTGTGACGGGTTTTTTTTTCATCCAACCTACAATACTTTTGCAACTCCTCNAGCGCACATCTAGAGAGACCTGACTGTATTTCTAAAAATATCAAATTTAGATAAAATACCCGGAGAATTTCTTCCTATTGCGTGGTAACCACGAATGCGCTTCAATTAACCGAATTTATGGCTTTTACGATGAATGTAAACGTCGCTTTTCAATCAAAGTCTGGAAAACATTCACAGACTGCTTCAACTGTCTTCCAATTGCCGCCATTATCGACGACAAAATCTTCTGCTGTCATGGTGGCCTCAGCCCTGACCTTCAAAATATGGAACAAATTCGACGCATTATGCGCCCGACCGACGTTCCTGACACTGGACTATTATGTGACCTTCTATGGGCCGATCCTGATAAAGATGTGAATGGATGGGCCGAAAATGACCGGGGTGTTTCGTTTACATTTGGCTCCGATGTGGTTAATAAGTTCCTGAATAAGCATGATCTTGGTAAGTTCCTTTTTTATTACATTTCATGTACGGAGACTGGTTATAAGGGCTGGAGTTGTGACCGTTATAAGGTCATGTGTGTTTTTTGTAGTTAGTTTTTTTCAACATGATACAGGGGTTAGTTATAAGGTATTATGATATTTTTTGAGGCTTTAGGTCAATTCAAAAGCATTCTTCTTAGGTAACACATTTTAGCTGACATTATAACGACACCTCCTGTACAGGGGGTTCGTTATAAAGTAAGCCATTTGGACTGTTATAAGGTCCAGTGCGTTTTTTGCACTAAGGTCAAGTCAGTTTTTTGCACTAAGGTCAATTCATTTGTTATCAAAGTGCATTAAGGTCAAGTCAGTTTTTTAGACATTGACCTTCTAACCACCCCCATTTACAGGAGGGTTAGTTATAAGGTCAGCCATTTTACGTCTTTTTACGTTTTTTTTTTGGATGAAGACCTCCCCCGCTGTCACATTTTTTCTATAGAAATCATGTCTTTTTACACTTTTTTTCTATAAATTATGTATTTTTGAACTTTTTCCGAGAAACGAGGTTTTTAGACCTTGGCCAACCCCCCTGTAGTTCATTTGTCTAATTTAAAATTTAAAAAATCAAATGCCTAACCGCTTTTTCCCTGTAGATTTGATCTGCCGCGCCCATCAAGTCGTCGAGGACGGTTACGAGTTCTTTGCAAAGCGTCAATTGGTGACCCTATTTTCTGCGCCCAACTACTGCGGCGAGTTTGATAACGCCGGCGGCATGATGTCGGTTGACGAGACCCTAATGTGTTCATTTCAAATTCTCAAGCCGAGCGAGAAGAAAGCAAAATATTCGTACCATGGCATGAGTGGTACCCGTCCGACGACCCCACCGCGAAAAAATCAAAAAACTTGAATATAGAAATGAAATTTGACGACTCCCACTCCCACTCCCCCTAAAAAGAAGAATAAAAAAAGTATTTCTAGAAAACTGAAAATACATTGATGGATCTTGATTTGAAGCGACGACTTGAAAAGTAGTTTAGATTACCTCGGAAAGGTTAGCCTTTTAGAAATTAGTGGCGTCTTTTGAAACCATAATTGAGCGTCGACTGGGTAACGTAAAAAAACGTTCTGAAAGACTGAATTTTTCACCATTTTCTCATCGAATTTTTAAAGTATTTTACCTGAAAATTACTTTCCAAACAGTTACCCGACCCTATTCCAACCCATGGGTTAAACTCGGATAACTTTTTATCCGAGTGTACCCGAGCTCAAAAACGTTGTCCAACTTGTGTCCCCGGGTAAAACTCGGGTCGGAATTTCCGAGTGTATCTCTGTCTATTATAGTCCGGGTTAATATCTTAAGGTGTCTAAAGATTTGGGATCGGAAAAGTTAAAATGTTTCATATGTTCCTAAACAAACCATTATTAAAATAATTCGCCGAGAAAGTGGTATCAAATGTTTGAAAGTGCCCTTTTCCAGAATGTTTTTTCCTCATTACAAACTGTTGTTGAAACAAACATACAGTTATTCAGTCACGCGACAATTAACTAACATTTTTATTACACTTCTCGAATCCTTTTTTTATCACTTAGATGCAAATTAACATCCATGTTATTCATTTAGCCCAAATGATTGTTCTCTACAAAGAGCCACTACGTTCTATACAGGCCAGATTTTCAACTTCGTCCTTCAAGTTCACATCCACCATTGTACATCCAAATCTCTACTGAGCGTTTTCGCAAGGACAAAAAATAATGACTGTTAAAAGTTAATTTTAGACGCATTTATATTTTTCGGAAATTTGCTTTGTTTATAATAAAATTATTAGAAATATGGTCTCATGCATCTTTATTCGTTTTTTGTTTTTACAAAATTTTGGCCCACAATATTTTATTTGGAAACATATAATTTCACAGGAAGCAGTTGAACAAAAAATGGTTCCAAAAATCTCTGAAACTTGGACCCTGATTTTCAATTAGACCTAAAAGTTCAAGTAATAATTTTTTTTTTGCTTTTAAAAATGCGAGAACACATCTTCATTTTTTGTCAAAGTGCACATTAAAGGGAACCTGGCTGTACTGGTTAGACAGTGCCATGGGTGTGTGAAGTTTTGTACAGTCCTTACTCTCAGATGGTCCCATGAACGATGTTCTATTTAGGACGTTTTTCGCGAAAAAAAAATGATTCCAAATGCCCACATTTTGGGCGATTCAAAATATTGTGGACGATATAAAAATATTCTTGAAAATGAATAATCGTAAATGACAAATGTAATTAGATTTACATATTTACAGTAAGATTTACATAACACTCTTGTGCTTTGTAGCGACCACTTTTTTGGAGTGAAACGAAAAGGGATTCAAAACATCTAATGATTTTATTCTAAATATTTTTTTCCTTCATTCGTTTATTTTTGAAACTTGCGTGATTGCGATATTATTTTTGTGTTTCTCTCTTCTCTTGTAATTTTTATCTTTCGTGATTTTTTTTACTGCACAGACCGAGCACTTATTTCTATTGCGTGTTCATGATTAAGTCGCCATACACTGTATAGTCGATGAAGCCACTCGAGTCCGTTGTTCACAAAACTTAACAAAACTCTCCATAGCGTAACAGTTTTCGA
>SCLG01000132.1:420710-431478 GCA_004367875.1 Oikopleura albicans
AATCTTTATTCCCATAATGAGCTCTTATTTAGGACGGTTCTATCATTAAGGACTACTTTACCACTAAAGACACTTTTTTAATCAGTCAAGCTGATTGCAATTTCCTGATTTTTGATCAAGTGTCACCAACAGTGTTTTGCTCTTTACCGTTTTGAGGCTCGCAAATAGCGTCTCTAGTGGGGTGAATTGTTCAATTATAGACGCTTCCCTATTAGTAGCAAGGCCTGTATACTATACACCAGTCTACCAGTTAGCCACAGACCGGTTATCTTAGCCCTTTTTGGACGTAACGAATCGCGATTTCCAATTATCTTACCAACCGCCACACCCATTTATCTGACCAAAATTGAGTTATCTTGCCACTTCTCATGTACTTATAGTGGTAAGATAACTGGTTGCGTGGTTACAATTACTCTTTCCTAGGGGTGGAACCGAGCTCCTTTAAATACACAGATGCCATTCCTAACTTTAAGGGAGGGATGGAGATTGTTCTAAAATTGATTCCCAGAATGTATGTCGCCTATTTTGTTTGATACCTGGTATATGTGCAACGTAACAAACAAAGAATCTTCCTTTATACCACAGTCATGAACTCGCCATTCTGCCAATTGTCACCCGGCACCAGTTAACTCAATTAAATTACATTTGATTACATAAAAAACGGAATTGTTGTACGAGTCGTTTATATTTATTTGTATTTCTAGTTTCAAAAAAAAATGGTTGAACAGTCGTAGTCGCTTTTTATTAGAAGTTCTAATTCAGAACATCCCAAAATTGCAAGCAAATTCTATCGGAATTTTGAGCATTATACATATATACTACAGTCCTTAACCATTTATCGGACGTTTTCGGTTCTCGAAAATAGCGTCCAATAAATGAGCATCATCACAAAAGAGGTCATTTTTTTATTAGAATGACCCCATTTTGGCCAAAAAAGCGTCCGATAAATGAGTAAGCGTCCGATAAATGAGCGTCCGATAAATGGTTAAGGACTGTATATACATGTATATTATATAGATTAAAAATTAAAATTGTTCTAATAGAACTTCTTTGATAGTATCAAATTGATACAATGGAAGCCAAGACCTCAATCTTTAAAATTAATATTTGTCAGAAACCTTGGATATCCGGTAACCGTTCTAGAATTTGGTTCCAATTTTGGGATGTTTAAAAAAGGTTATGGTTTTTATGCTATTTTTTAAACTGTGTTGTATAATCTCTCCAAACGAGGGTCTAAAGATTTAGCCGGTTTGATTTGTTAGAGGGTACAGTACGCTGCGTTTTTTTAATTAAATTTATTTAAAAAGTGGTCCTATTTCTGCATGTTGAAATGGGTTAAAACCATAAACGCACAATTTATGGTGTATATTTTCCACGCTCGCCCAGTACGTTTGAAAAATTCCAACATGCATGCGTGTCATAAAAATATACAGGGTTAAAAGGTAGTTCCCAGATCGGATTATGTCCGCTATACCTTTTTTGTATATTCTTTTTTGGAGGCAAATTCTATCAGTCCTTTTAAGAATTTTTCCGGGAAAGGCTCAAAAAGGTCTTCGCAGTTTTAGCTGAAATCATGTGACATGATTTTTATCCTTTCTATAAAATCTTTTTCACAGGCGGTCTGGTTTTAAGGTCTCAATTTATGGCCGTTATAAGGTCAAGTTAGTTTTTTTTGCAAAAAGTCATTTTTTTTTGAGAAGCATGCTTTTTTCGAAAAAAAAATCTCTAAAATCATGTCTTTTTACGCTTTTTTGGATGAAGTTGGTGTTTACGATAAAGGTTTGACCTTATAAACCGCGCAGCAGTCAAGTTTTTCACTAGTTTTACAGATTGAAAAATCAAAGAGCCCGCTTCTAGTCAAAACGAATGCTTTGTATTTGATTCAAAGTCTTATCTTCGAGTGGCCGCGTCCTTTAGTTTTATTAATTCCCCTTTCCACGAGTTATTTTGCAGAATTCTAGCGTAATTCACGACCCTATAACAGGCTGTTTCAGACGTGAATAAGTTGTTCTTAAAGTGGCATTTGAACGTTAGATTGAGAGAAACTATGAAATATAACACAGTCCTTACTCCCAAATGTTTTCGGATATATCAATTAACAATTTGTAAGGATCCTAATTTTGCCCAAATTTTATTTTATTCACATTTTTATACCAATTTAACCGCTGCCAATTTCATGTTTTTTTTATAAATTTTGGCAAAAATTCCGTAAACATACTATCATTGGCCATGCTTGACTTACATACGATCCGAGTACTTCGGGTATTTATAAGGTCTGAGATCTGGGACCCAATACCACACCGGCTGACTAATTTTATCATTATATTACAGTCCTTACTCTCAATACGGACGATTTTTCCCAATACGGACGCTTATTTGGAAAACAAAAACGTCCGTATTGGAAGGAAAGACTGTATTTGTTAATGAAAAACCCAATTAGGGACCCTGTAGGACGGAATGTAACTCTTGGACCCTCTTGAGATTAATTATTCATATTTTTCTGAATGGAACTGCGTCACTGTTCATTCAATTTTTGTGTCTTTTTTGAGACCAAGAAGAAATAAATTTTTGTTGACGATTTGTGTCAATCGTTTCTGTTCAGATATGCAAAAATGACAAATAAACTTGAATTTGTCGTGGAATATGCATCGAGTGAGTCGCCTACGAATCCGGCAGCCCACTTGACTAATTGGAACAATTCGACTGGCTGGAAATCGGCTGTAAGTTGTCGCATCATTATTATATACAGTAGGAACTTTTATTCAAAATCACGAATTTGGGGGGGGGGGGAAATCTACAAAATCATGTCTTTTTGAAATTTATTTTATGATGAATTCCTCCACGACCCGCTGGTACATTTTTTTACAGAAATGTGTGTTTGGCACTTTTTTCAAATCATATCTTTTGGATTTTTTTGGTGCACGAAGGTCTTAGGGTCGTAGTTTTTTAGATTTAAAAAATGGTTATAAGGTCTTAACGCCTTTTCCCCCTGTAAAGAAAATTGACCCTTTATGTCAGACCCTATAGCTGGGTCACCCTACCGTGTGTTGGAGCCCAAACTGTCGGGCATTGAGCACTCTTCATAATCTGAAGTTCATATGATCATATCGCTATTTTGACATCAACGCGACACTCTAAACTCCAACGCACGATATACTAATACATGCAATTTGAGTGAAAATGCTTGTTTTTAGGACTTACCCGAGTTTCCCGTATTACTGATCTTGAACTTGAAAGGAAAAAGTCAACTTACAAAAGTACAATTGCTTGGGCACACTTATATGATCCCCCAGCGGGTAGCGCTCTACTGTGGCGACTTTAATAGTGCATCTGAGAAAAAGATTTGGAAGAAAATTGGATACATTACGTTTGCGGAAAACACGGCCGGAAAGCAGCGGGAGTTAAAGACGATTAATTTACATGAGTTGAATGTCAAGGGACAATATTTGAAGCTGGAGGTTCACGAGTGTTACAATAATCGACGCAATCTGTTCAATAAGGTTAATTGTTATTATTTAGTACCGTTGTGATTTTTTGAAGCGTACCGAACTATTTTTAAACCTCACGCATCTTTAGGCCCTTACGGGAGCGTCGCTAATAATAATAAGGACTGTAAATGAAATTGAAGGTCTATACCGTATGTTGGCGCACAGACTTTTAAACACGGTTAAAAATTTATTAAGGTCAACGACCTTATAAGTTATAATGTTATAAGTTGTAAGTTATAACCCTACAATTATTCATAAATAACCAATGTCCATAAGGTGGCGTTGGAGGCCATTAATATCATTGGGGAGCAATTGCGTGATGACGCGGCCGAGTTAGCCCAGCGTTATCTGCGCCGCGCCGATCGCGACTATTATGAACAGCATGCGCTCTCGTCCGGTGACCAGTCAAAGGAACACAANATCTCGGGTGATAGATTTGTTTTTTCACTGATCATTATTTATTAGCCGTGCAGAATTCATTGATCAATTTCAATCAATTGAATATTAACATCCACAAAATGGGAACCAGTACTGTCAGGTCCTAAATCACACTTGTGGTTTTTTTTTTGCATTAATGGTCAAATTGTAGATTGCGAGTTGAGACACAAGAAACGTAAAACATACGTTTACAGCGTCAAAATGCATTTATAGATTATCAAAGATTAATAAATAGAATGTTAATTTTTAACGAAGAGTATTTTTTCGGACAAATTGAATAAATAGAATATGTTAACCCGGCGCCTACGCTATTTGCCGTTAACCGGCCGTTTTTTGCCCGAAATTTTTCCACCAAAAAGGAGATTAAAGAAACTTAATTTAGCAAACAGCAAAACGGTCACAAGTCAAAGGTTTCAAACGGGCCACAATCGGCATATATGGAGACTTACGATTATGGCTCATCCCCGATCCAAATGGATGACATTCAAATTGAAGAAATTTCATGCGACTCATACCCTCCACCCCCAAAAATCATCAAAAAAGAGAATCCGATTGAAATTGAAGTCAAGGTTTCCGACTCCTCATTTTCAACGGCCACATTCAACACGGCCCAATCCCGGCCCATAAATATTACTCCAACTAGATCGAGTCGGCGGAAGGGAATGTCACAGGTTTGATCATAATTTTGTTCATTTTTTATGTGGCTTTTTAGGTTACAACATTTATACTGTATAAAGTATAGTGTATACATATGTACAATTAAAATCGACCCAATAAATTTTATTTTCCATCATACCCTAACCGTCAAGGACCGGTCAGTCAAATTGGGTACAAACTGTTTTAAAATTCAGACAAACTTTTCGATTGATTTCCGAAACATCAATCCGTATAATAAACAACATATGGCCCATCGCCAAACAAAATTACAAAGTTAAATTACTTATTTAGCATATCGTACCCGTACTGACGACAGATGAGTCACTAGATGGCGTCGAAGAATGGCTTAATTCAAGTTCATCCTCAACAAACCCCGTCAAAGATGAGTAAGTGATTAAAATTGAGCCTGGAACGTAACAATACTTCCGACAAAGTATAACCGTCATAACTTATGACTCATAAGGTCCAGTAGGTTTTTTGCACTAGGGTCAAATCAATTTTTTTGTGAAGAATGTTTTTGGGAAAAAATCTTTGAAATCATGTCTTATTAGGCTTTTGCCGGCACTAAGGTCTTATTGTGGAAAAAAATCAAATGCTTATAAGGTCAAGTCAGTTTTTCCAAAGTGCATTAAGGTCAAGTAATTTTCTAAAAAAAACATTTAAAGTAGGGTCAGTTTTTAGACCATGAATCATGGTCTTATAAAGAAATAACCCGTGTATTTCTCTGATTTTAAAAATGATTTTAAAATTCATCAAGCATATTTTTATAATCATGTAATTGCGCGGCCAAAGATTGTGTATTGTGCATATTTAGCCACCTCATAGCTCAATAATGAGGAATATTATTTTTAGGAGTTCTACACGGCTAGCTTGGACGTGACCCAAGTCGACATTCCAACTCAGACTGGTATGATTGGTGTCCTTCCAACTCATGTTCCAACCTTCGGCTGTTTGGCACCTGGTGTCATGACCGTCATGCAAAAAGGATCCGCCGAAAAGTTTTTGTCAGGTTAGTGATATGAAACTTAGCTGATTTAAAAATCTCATCGATAGTATTCTGTGATCATAAGCTAAATGAAAAATGTAATTATCCAACATAGGGTTGTTTATAAGGTCAGAGATTTGATGAAGGTCGTATGCTCATTTTTGCAAGTGAAAAAGTTAGTTAACGTTTTAAGGTCTCTTTTGAGACGAGGTCTAATTATACCATTTGATAATTTCAAAATCATGTCTTTTTTATGAAGACCTTCCTTAACATTTATCAACTAGCATATTTATGTTTGAAATTTTAGTTCTGGAAGCTACACCGTGAATCCAGATGGTTCCGTCGACGTCCGAAGAAGCTGGACCACTTACAGACTTCGACAAGGAGGTTTGCACACTTTACCTCTACAAACTTATTAATCGTTTTATTTAAAAAAAAAACTACAGGGGGTCTGGTTATAACATCACAAAGTGTGACCGTTATAAGATAAAGTCATCTTTTTTGCACTAAGGCCAAGTCAATTTTTTTGTGAAGAATGTTTTTAGAGAAAAAATCTACAAAATCATGTCTTTTTTTTAATTTATTTTTATGACGAACACCTACAGTATATTTTTTTACAGAAATCATGGTCTTGTTTGACAGGGTGGTTTAAATTTTTGTTCAATATTTACACTTCCTATTTTTACTATATTTTGATTTGAATGCTAAACAACAGTGTTTCTGAGTAGATGAAGAGTAAATTTTAAATTTTTTTACCGAATTCGGAGCGCCACTCCAAACTCGAAAAAAATTGAGTTGGGACCCCAGACGTTTAAAATGTAAAGGAGCCGACTGTATTTAAATAATGTGATTTAGGAATGTTATCCAAATCAATCCGAGGTTCGAACGAGCATCACATGGAACGAATTTTCAGCCGACTCAAACAAGCTCAAAAGGAGAACAATTCGAGTTTCAACTGGTTACACCGGAAACTCGCATTATTATCGTGAAATTTTATCGCGAATCGGAGTGTTAAAAGTAAGTCATTATAATTTATAAAGTATTGTATGGTTAACCTGAAAGCACAGCTTAAGACTCTTAGGGTCGTAGTTTTTCAGATTTGTAAAATGGTTATAAGGTCTTAACGCCTTTTTTCCTGACGAAATTTTACCCTTTATGTCAGACCCTATAGCTGGGTCAGTCTACCGTGTGTTGGAGCTCAAATTGTCAGGCATTGATCACTCTTCATTATATGAAGTTCATATGATTATATCGCTATTTTCGGATCAAAGCGACACTTTAAACCAACACACGGTATACTAATACATGAAATTTGTACATGAAATTTGAGTGAAAACGCTTGTTTTTAGGACTTACCCGAGTTTCCCGTATTACTGATCTTGAACTTGAAAGGAAAAAGTCAACTTACAAAAGTACAATTGCTTGGGCACACTTATATGATCCCCCAGCGGGTAGCGCTCTACTGTGGCGACTTTAATAGTGCATCTGAGAAAAAGATTTGAAAGAAAATTGGATACATTACTTTTGCGGAAAACACGACCGGAAAGCGGGAGTTAAAGACGATTAATTTACATGAGTTGAATGTCAAAGGACAATATTTGAAGCTGGAGGTTCACGAGTGTTACAATAATCGACGCAATCTGTTCAATAAGGTTTAGTGTTATTATTTAGTACCGTTGTGATTTCTTGAAGCGTACCGAACTATTTTTAATCCTCTTGCATCTTTAGACCCTCATCTTTAGAACCACACGCATCCTTAAGGATCCCCCAACGGCTCTGTGTGATTTACAAAATCTTAGTATTATAAGTTCTTCAATCAAAAATAGTTAATTTCGGCTCTTTTTCATACAGTCCTTACTTCCAACGAGCCGTTTTTTTGTTCTTGAAAAAAAAACCGACATAATAGGATCGTCTATTTTTGTTAAATGTAAAACTTTCCCATTTTGGTTCATAACGGGTTTTTATTTTTGGCGAAAAAACAGCCCTTATGGGAGCGTCGCTAATAATAATAAGGACTGCAAATGAAATTGTAGGCCTATACGGTATAGGCTATACCGTATGTTGGCGCACAGACTTTTTAAACACGGTTAAAAACGCTATTTTGGATCAACGCGAACATACGGTATATACATTTGGCCGTTATAAGATAATTATTAAAATTATTAAGGTCCCTTAAGTTATAACCCTACAATTGTTCATAAATAACCAATGTTCATAAGGTGACGTTGGAGGCCATTAATATCATTGGGGAGCAATTACATGATGACGCGGCCGAGTTAGCCCAGCGTTATCTGCGCCGCGCCGATCGCGACTATTATGAACAGCATGCGCTCTCGTCCGGTGACCAGTCAAAGGAACACAAAATGGACGCCGAGTCCGAGTTGCTGGTTGGGCGCATAACCGCGGAAAAAATCGCTGCTGGCGACAAAGAAGATTATGATATGGCACGCATTTTAAAAATGACGATTGATCAGGTAATAACAACTTGACAAGTCCTATAAAAATCAGTACAGGGGCTCTGGTTATAAGGTCCCAAATTGTGACCGTTATAAGGTCAAGTCAGTTTTGTGAAGCATGCTATTTGGGAAAAATCTTTAAAATCTTTTTAGACTTCTTTCTATAAAATCATGTCTTTTTGAACTTTTTTCCCAGCACTAAGATCTTATGGCGGAATTTTTTTTTCAGATGGTTATGAACAGTGTTGGAAAAGTTGGCCAACACTCCAAATTTCCCCAACGCCCAACGCAAGCGAATTTTTCCCAACGTTCCCAACGCGTTGGTTGGGCGTTGGTCGTTAGGTAACGTACCCCAACGCCCAACAATTTCAACACTGATGCTTAACGGATAAGGGGAAACTATTTTAAACAAGAAATAGAACATGTCGAAAGAGCGTCTTGCTTTTACACAGCATAAATACAGTATAAAACGTTGGAAAAAATTTGAGCGTTGGCCAACGCTAGAATTTTTCCCCAACGCTCCCAACGGAAAAAAAAATTCTCCAACGCCCAACGTTCCCAACGCGTTGGTTGAACGTTGGCCAAATGTACCCCAACGCGCAACGTTTCCAACACTGGTTATGAAATCAAGTCAGCTTTTTTTCAAAGTGCATTAAGGTCAAAGTGCATTATAAGCTATGTGAGCTTATAAATCCCGATAACAATTGGAATTATTAGACATGACTCGACCTTGTTTATATTTTTATAAGTACCCAGCTCTGGTTATAAGGTCTTTTATAAATATTTTCTGAAATTGATATTTTAGAATTGTTCAATGGTTATCGATATTATTCAATGCATGTCCAAAATCGAAATAAAAAAGGTGAGAAATCTCAATTTATTTTTGAAAATTAAAACTAAAACTTGTCATTTTTTTTATTAGGTTCATAAATAGGTAATTTTACTTTATAACATGAAAGAAAAAATAACGTCCTAATTTACGAAATGGCGGGTTAGGGAAACGATCCCGAGTCGGCCCTCTTTCGTGCCCTTTGCTTAGATTTGCATGCACGTGTATGTGGATAATGTGTGAAGGGAATTTTATATCACTTATTTTTTCTTTGATGAAAATTTTTGGAATATACATTTTTAATTTACATTATATATTTTAGGACATGGATCTCTTGTTTATCTGCTCTGTCCTGCTTTTTATCTGCTCATCTGTCCTGCTCATTATCTACGACAAAAAGGAAAGACTAAAAGTAACTTTTATATATTTAGCTAGAGTATTTATTTTTCAAGACATGTGATTACAATTTTTTTTCATAAGAGTTTATGGAACATATATAATAGAGTCCAATTGAAAACATTCTAGAATGGAGTATAAATATTTTCTAGAATTACAGTGGGGTCTGGTTATAAGGTCAAAAGGTGGGACCCTTATAAGGGTCACACCTTTTGACCTTTTAACCAGACCCCCCTGTAAGTATATATCTTGTTCTAAGGAGTTATTATTTTCTAGAATAGAGTTAATATTTTCTCGAATAGATAATCTTGTATATTTTTCTAGAAAGGAGTATAAACCTTTCTAGAACTTTTGGAGGTGTATAACCAAAGAAAGAAGAGAGTAAGGACGGAGTCCACTCGATTCATATTCGTATAGTTCTACATGAGACTTAAAAGCCAAATTTAATAAATCACTATAATTGAAACCAGAAAATTCCGCTAGAAACTTATCAAAATCAGAACTATCACTTATTTTGAAAGTCGAATTGACACTCGATACTTTCGAGGCCAGTTGCAACTTATAAAAAGACGCCTCATCTCCGCCCTTTCCTATGAAAAGAAAGTGAAAATCAATAAAAACAAGAAACCGACCAGTAATACACCCTACCACCTCTTTTAAACATTCATGAAAATTGAAAGTGGGAGATAAAAATTTTGTAAATGTACACGATTCATAAGGGCGATGAATATTGGAATCAGTAAACAAAACCTTATCGCTTAGAACATAAATTGAATCAAACTGTTTCAGATAATTATAAACTATCGGATCAACAAAGTTCTTGACATCATCGGCTGGAATATAATCTCGCTGCAGATANCGTCCGGTGACCAGTCAAAGGAACACAAAATGGACGCCGAGTCGGAGTTGCTGGTTGGGCGCATAACCGCGGAAAAAATCGCTGCTGGCGACAAAGAAGATTATGATATGGCACGGATTTTAAAAATGACGATTGATCAGGTAATAAAAACTTGACAATCCCTAAAAAACCAGTACATGGGCTCTGGTTATAAGGTCCCAAATTGTGACCGTTATAAGGTCAAGTCAGTTTTGTGAAGCATGCTATTTGGGAAAAATCTTTAAAATCTTACTACACTTCTTTCTATAAAATCATGTCTTTTTGAACTTTTTCCCAGCACTAAGATCTTATGGCGGAAATTTTTTTCAGATGGTTATAAGGTCAGTTTTTTTGCACTAAAGTCAAGTCAGTTTTTAAACGTTAATCATGTCTTTTTGACTTTTTTTTAGATCTTATAATTTATAACCAGACTTTTTCAGACCTTATAACTTATAACCAGACCTTATAACCAGACCAGATATCTACCCATGCGATTTAGCAAAAACTTTCTAAGCCTGTGTTCAGGTTAAAACATACGGGGAGCAAATTTATCTATGTGACCAGGGCAAATCGCTGAAAGTAAAACAAGAACAGTACGAAGAAGCCAAGGGCTTTAAAATCCGGCGGGACGATATTCGGCTC
>SCLG01000132.1:431713-445312 GCA_004367875.1 Oikopleura albicans
ACCCATGCGATTTAGCAAAAACTTTCTAAGCCTGTGTTCAGGTTAAAACATACGGGGAGCAAATTTATCTATGTGACCAGGGCAAATCGCTGAAAGTAAAACAAGAACAGTACGAAGAAGCCAAGGGCTTTAAAATCCGGCGGGACGATATTCGGCTCAAGCGGGACAGGGCGATTAATGAGCAGCTTCATCAATATGGATGGAGTGTTGATCATTTTCTGTCGCGACTTAATTCCGCCGGCGGCAGCGCAGACACCATCATAGATAATATAAGCAATAATGAAACCGAATATCTACATATGGAGGAAGGGCCCATAAGGTCACCGGATAAAAAGTCACTTGAGGTAGCCTCGGTCGTCATCAATGACGAGCCAATTGTGTATAATGCGCCTTATTATGAGTATGATGAAGACCCAAGTGAGGCTAATAGTGCTTATGACCTGACCAATCATGATCAACGACAGATTTTGGGGTACCAACTTTTGCTGGTTACTTGAAATTAAGCATAAAACTTACAGCCGCTTATCAGATTTTCTTAACCACATACCTAATAATAGGGGGGTCTGGTCATAAGGTCATAAATAATGTCTTTTTTACGCTCATCATTTTTTTGGGCTTGACCTTATAACCAGACCNAAAATCCGGCGGGACGATATTCGGCTCAAGCGGGACAGGGCGATTAATGAGCAGCTTCATCAATATGGATGGAGTGTTGATCATTTTCTGTCGCGACTTAATTCCGCCGGCGGCAGCGCAGACACCATCATAGATAATATAAGTAATAATGAAACCGAATATCTACATATGGAGGAAGGGCCCATAAGGTCACCGGATAAAAAGTCACTTGAGGTAGCCTCGGTCGTCATCAATGACGAGCCAATTGTGTATAATGCGCCTTATTATGAGTATGATGAAGACCCAAGTGAGGCTAATAGTGCTTATGATCTGACCAATCATGATCAACGACAGATTTTGGGGTACCAACTTTTGGTGGTTACTTAAAATTAAGCATACAACTTACAGCCGCTTATCAGATTTTCTTAACCACATCCCTAATAAAAGGGGGGTCTGGTTATAAGGTCATAAATCATGTCTTTTTTACGCTCATCATTTTTTGGGTTTGACCTTATAACCAGACCCCTGTAGTTTTTTTTCTGCATTTTATAGATTTTTTGACCGCGTTTTTTCATCTAAAACTATATGTCTAAATCTACGGTATAGATTCTATAGGATACAGGGGGTTGGTTATAACTTCTAACTTATAAGGTCAGCTATTTGGACCGCTATGAGGCCTTGACTTGAGTCATTTTTTGTCAACCTTTTTGGGAAAAAAATCTTGTCTTTTTTATTTATTTTTTCTGATTCAAGACCTCAATTGATTATATTTATAAGATTTAGAATATCCGGTCATTTTCAGCTGATTCATTTCAAAGGTCTTCATATCTTTTTGCTGAAATCCTGTCTTTTTGAGTCAAAAATTTTGTCTTGATAGTCTTACGGCCTTTCCATTTAATTTAAGGTCTTATAAGACCATATGGCATTTTCAAGTGAGTCCAATACCTTTTTTACTATCCCTGTATATGATTGCTATAGCAAGTTGGTACCCTGATACAGATCAACAACCAAGGAAAAACATTTGAGCAAATGCTCAACGACGAGTTGGAAAAAGAAAAATTGCGAAATGGAACAACCGACGTAGAGGACGTACCGGTCGAAAATAAATTGTCCGATGTTATCCGTCGCGAGAATCCCGCCTATATTCAAATATTTGGCGAAGATTTTGTTCTAAAAGCCTACGACAAAAAGAAACACAGCCAGCGGCATAAGGCGGTTGAAGATTTGGGCTCTTTTCTCACCCAAGACCCAAAAGTACTCTTGACGCTGCGAATGGAGGCGGCGGGGACGCGCGCCGAACAGCGCGACATTTTACGCGCTTCAGTCAGCTTTCTGGAGAAATTCCTCGAGGATCCGGTCAGAGAGGTTTATCAGGCAGCGCTTGACACCATCCCACAACTTATTGAATATACAGACAGGGATTTAAATAAAAAAATATTTCATGTGATTGAACGCGACACCCAATTCGACAGCCCCCGAGATAAACCATTTTGTTCATTTCAAAATTTTATCACTCAGAAAGTTTGCGTAGTGCTTCAGTTTTTTGTCGATGATTTTTTTTTAACTCCGACAGGACCAATTTTGCCCATACGGTAATAATGATAATACATGCGGGTTTGTTATATGGTCAGCCATTTGGACCGTTATAAATCCAAGTGAGTTTTTTTTTGCACTAATGTCCAGAGGTCGGCAAATTTTGTACCCTTGTCAGCGGACTAGGGTAAACACGGGTAACTTTCAAGGGTACGGTATGGGAGGGTAAACTTTTTTTTACTCGGTAACTCGCGATTTAACCCGTTACCCGGGGTTAATAACCCTTACTCGGGTTATTGTCATTGCTGGGATTTTTTGGAAATAAAATTCGGCGAAAACGAGAAAAAAAAAACTCGGGTAATTTTCACTGGCAGGGTATGGAAGGGTACAATTTATTTTTGCTGCTTAAGTTACCTCGGGTACAAATTTTTCAGTACCCTTTTTTCAGTGAAGGGTAGGGTACAAAAAATTAATTCCTGTCGACCTCTGCTAATGTTTTTGGGAAAAAAGTCTTTAAAATCATGTCTTTTTACACTTTTTTTTGGGTGAAGACCTTTTTTCAACGTGTAAGACTTTCTTTTTAAATCCGTTCACAGACAAATATTTTGGCAGCCAGCCGGATATGAATTACGTTTTAGAACATATTTTACCCATTTTAATGAAACGAAGCTCAGACGGTGTCCATAATCTTGACAAGCCACCTTCAAAAATGCACCAACGAAAAGTGAACGACTTTATGGAGCAGACTGTCGTGATTGGTCAAACCGAGGCGGTAAATCGAGGCCCGCTTTATTTGACCAAACTTTACACGCCATTNTATGCCGCTAATTCGAAGAAAACGCCGAAAAACACAAAAACCGAGAAAGATAAAATAACGCCAAAACAAATTTATGCTCGAATGGAAATCATCGAGAAGGTGTTAACCAATCAGCAGCGACATATTGCAAAACACTGGAAAGTGGAACAAATGTTTGAGGAATCTTTCAGTTTTGTAGTTCGAAATTATTTATTACTGTTTCGATCTCTCCATAATACAGGGGGTCTGCTTATAAGGTCAAATCATATTTTTTGCAATAAGGTCAAGTCTTTTTTTTCCAGATAACTCATGTCTTTTTTCACTTTTTTTTTGGGTGAAATCCCCCCTCCCACCGCTCGGCAATTTTTTTTGGGCAAAATCATATCTTAAAAAAAATTTTAAAAATAGTTATACGGTCAAGTCATTTTTTCGGCCTTGAACTTATAACCAGCCCCAGTAGTTTTACAACTACTATAAAAACATGTCTTTTTGAATTTTTTTAGTGCTAAAAAAGACCTTGAATTTTTATTAAAAAATTTTATGCTCCAAATGTTTTTCATGTGAAAAATGTATGATTTTAAGGTCAAGTAAGTTTTTAACACATTGACCTTATAACCAACCAACCACAATTAGCGAACATCAATTCGAACTTGTAAAACAGGTTTATAACGCCGGGATTAAAGCATGCAAATGGGCAAGTCCGTAAGAAGGCGTGTGATGTTTTATTTACTCTCTACCGCCTCAATAGTGAGCAGGCGCGTTTTCGATTCGATCAGTTGATACACGAGGACACGTCAAAGGAGTTGCGCGAGCAACTGATCGAAAACATTCGCGATGAGTTTGACCGAATGGACGGGAAGCCGACAAAGAAAGAGGCCGAAGCTGCCCGAAAACGCGACGCCGAACAAGAACAACGACGACAACAACAGGAAGTTGAGGAATTACAACGAAAACTGGCCGAGGCTAAAGCCCTGAACCGACAGGTATAATACCGTCCCGGATTTTGTTTTTAAGAATTTTTGAAGACACGTGCTGGTTCATCTGGGTTCGAAAATTTGCCGCTTCATATGAATTGGAAAACTTTTCCGGTTCATATTAATTGGAATTATCTTCCGGTTCATATAAATTCGAATTTTCTTCCGGTTCATATGAATTGGAAAATCTTTTCCGGTTCATATGAATTGGATTTTTCTTCCGGTTCATATGAATTGGAATTTTCTTCCGGTTCATATGAATTGGAATTTTCTGCCGGTTTATATGAATTGGAAAATATTTTCCGGTTCATATGAATTGGATTGTTGTCCGTCCTTACTACCGTGTTGCAGTGTATTTCAAAATCATAAATCAAATATTTTAGCAAGAAGCTTTAAGTAATGCTCACCACAAGCACGGGACGCCGAAACACTCACGTACGTTATTTATTGTCGCATCCGTAATTTAAACTTAATAATTTAATTTTTAGTAATTTCGGAATCGATGGTTTCTCAAGACGAGGCCAACGATAAAACATGTATTTTCTGTGCAGAGTATGATGAGACCTTTGATGGCCAAGGACTTGACCTTCATTATTGGAAACACTGTCCGATGTTGAAACGTTGCGAACGTTGTAAAATGGTTGTAGAAATTTCAGGATATAGGAAAGGGCGATAAATTTTCAATAAAAAACTGGCCTCGTAATAGAATCCCGGCCTTCGTGATGTGCAGTTCCGGCCTTTTTGATGTTCATACTGCGTTTTCCAAAAACGTTCATATCAGGGCGGTCGTGCACATCAACGCAAAATTTAGGAATCTTTATTTATATTTTGATTACACGGGGTCTGCAGTTATCTTGAAAACTTGGTCCTTGAAAAGTCGCGAGATAAGCTTTTTTCGCAAGATAACTGCTCAGTGCATATAATATAATTATTATAAATTCTGAAAAGTCGCAAGATAAGCGTTCGAGCGGCAATTTTCGCAAGATAACTGCGCACCCTGTGTATTTAAAATTTAACATTTGGTAGTCTTGGCAGCATCGTACATTTTTGCTGAAAAAGTGCACAACACCGTTGTACCTTAGAGCCGTCTTTCTAATTTTGAAATTTTAACGCCTCATCAGCCAACATTTGCTCGATGAGTGTACTACGAAGAATGAGTACGTCGAGTGTGATAAATGTCACGAGGCGGTTATCAAAAACGATCTGATACCTCATCAAAGTACTAAACTTTGTAATCAAGTTAAATCCGGCAAGGTAAGCTGTCATCATTGTGGGAACATACTGGGCAAAACGACCATTTGTAACTTATAGGACGGGTCTGGTTATAAGGTCCCAAGGTGTGACCGTTATTAGGTCTTTTTATCACCTTTTTTGGCTTAGCCTTATAAGTTATAACCAGACCCCCTGTACTGTTAAATTCCAAGGTCATATTTATCATTCTAGGCTCTCTGTGCACTTTGTCACAATGCAATACCCGACACTGAAGAAAGTTGGAGGTCTCATTTGATGGAGGCCAACGGTTGCAAGTCTAACACTCGTAGAACAGGAACGTGATGGAAAAATTAGTCTGCAGGGCATTCTGCAGGTTATAAAGAGTCTATTTTTTTCGACACTGTGACAATGTTTTGGGAGGAAAATGACCAAAAAACATAGTAGAAAATATAAAATTTTCAGGTGTTTTTTAGATGACAAGAAAAAACGGATTGATTTTTTTGACTCAAAAAATTAACCGGTATAAAAAACGAAAAATAAATTTGAGCCCAATCTCAAAGGTCCAGAAACTATTTTTACTTTTGATTTCATACGCAAAACGACCTCTTTTATGGCTAAAATTAGGTTTGTTTTTGCAACGATTTTTTTATATCTAAGATTTATCAATTATCACTTTACTTGAATTTTTGGGATTGAAAAGATATAAAAATGTAAGACTATCATAGTCGTTTTATTTTAACTTGTCTCAGAAATTACTTTTTTTGAGCGAAGATTGTGGGAAAACCACGACAGGTATCGACAAATGGTTTACCGGTACTTCCCCTTTTTCCCCAACATTTTACAGTTCCAGGCCAAAAACCGTTTGTCATACTTGTCTTGGTTTTCCCAGAATCTTCATTCCAAAAAAATGTAATTTCTGAGACGGGTTACAAACGACCTTAAGGAATTCATATGAATTCACTTTGGATATCAGTAATTTAACTCCCGTTTTTATTGTGACGTAAATCTCGGGTTAGTTCAATAAGCAAAGCAATCTTTAAAAAATGTTATTTAATTATTTTTTGTATAGGCCAACATGCGCGAGAGAATCAATTGACTGAGTTAAACCTTAAACTCAGTAAACTTTAGTAAAAAAAAACTATTAAATTATCGCTAAAACTATAAACACAAAATAGGGAAATTATATAGACATTTACCACTGCGAAAGATACTAATTTTAAAGCTTAGAGATTTGTGAATTAGAGTATTGAAATAAATATTGTTAAGTTATAAGTTTGATACATAAATACTGGAGAGTATAAGGCCAAGACATATCTTGAAGACCAATTTTAAATAATCTACACGGGATTGGTTAAAAGGTCTGAGATCTGGTCCCTTATAACTTATAAGCTATAAGGTCTTAGGGTCGTTTTTGAACTAAGGTATTATGGTCGTTTTTTTAGCATACACAAACTTGCAATTAAAGTCAAGAGCGGTTATCGGACATCTGGGGTTTTCAAGGCTTCAATCTATAAAATAAAAAGTTTCGAGGAAAACCGCAGATGTCCGATACCTGATCTAGAATTTGCTTGAAAGTTTGTGTATGCTAAAATAAAAGCGACCTATAGCGACCATATGGTATTTTGAGACTAAAGTTTAATTTTCCACTTTTTTAAATGGTTACAAGGTCAATTGAAAATGAACTTAAGGTCTTATGGTCCTTTTTTCTTAAAACCTAAGCAACCCCCATGTAGAAACAAATAAGGACCAGACACCAAAAAATCATCCGTAGTGTCATAATTTAGTCGATAAATTGTCAATATGTTTCCAAGAACAGATATTATATATATATATAATATTGTGTCGTTTGTACTGCGATTTTAGGTCATAAAGTACAGTACACCGTCGGCCAGACGAAATCCGAAGCATCATTTACATTTAGTTGAACTTGCGCCAAACATTCGAATGAATTTTTAATCAAAATTTGCCCTACGCTAATGATTGATCTAAAAATGGGCATTAATTTTTAATTTACCTCGTATTTTCTTAATCTGTTTTTCTGCAAGTTTACTACAGGGGGTGGTTCTAAAGTCAGTCATTTGGACCGTTATAAGGTCAGTTATAAGTCAGTTTTTTTACACTAAGGTCAAGTCAGTTTTTTGAGAAGCATGGTTTACGGAAAAAAATCTTTAAAATCATGTCCTTTTGCGGCTTTTTTCGGCCTAATACCCTTATTATTGACCAAATCAAAAAGCCAATGGTTGTCAATTGAAAAATGTTTAATTAACTAGAACTGAGACTTGTAATACAGACGGTTGCCAATAAGGTCGAACATTTGGTCCGTTTATACATATTTTATAATAACCGTATCACGTAATAGCTTTTAAATGAAGCTTTTAGCGTGAATATATATACGTCGAGCTCCCCTTGGGAGTTAATGAAAACCCGTGATGTGATTTGATTGTTATAAAAATGAACATTAATATTTAATCGGACGCCCATTTTTCCTTGTGTCACCTTACTAATCGACTTTTGTTTATTTTACCTGTCGGTAAACTACCAAAAAAAAAGAGGAGAAAAAAAGTTGAGCAAAAGAGTTAACGTTTTCTTTTTAATTAATGTTCTTTTTTGTTCACTTCAAGGTCAACGTGTTTTTCCTTCGTTAATTTGCTAATTATTAATATATTTGTATATCTTGGATGGGTTGACCCCTCGGGTCAAGTTTAAGCACTTTTCTGGCAAATTTTTTTTCCTCCAAACTTTTTTTTTCTGAGAGCATGAAACGAAAATCACTCATCCATATGTCATGCTCCCGGGAGATTTGACCGTGAACGTTGAAAATACTTTCTAAGTAACTGAATCAAAACAGGGATTGTAATAAGAGGAAGCTTTTTTTGTTTTATAAATATCAGACTGATTTAATGTGTTAAGTTTAGAGATAGTTATGGTGCCTTTTTGATAAATGTCTACAGGGGGTTTGGTTATAAGGTTACAAGGTATGATCGTTATAAGGTCAAGTCATCTTTTTTGCACTAGTCATTTTTTCTTGCACTAAGGTCAAGTCAATTTTTTTTTTGAAGTATGTGCTTTGGGAAAAAATCTTTGGAAAAAAAATCATGTCTTTTTACGCTTTTTTTGGATGAAGACCATCTTGACTTGGAAAAACGACACTTACGAGTTAACATTAATACGATCTAGTATATTTTAATTTTGCTGTTTAAATAACGCACTTAAAATATATTATAATAATCTTTGTAAATACGACGCTATTAATTTGTATTGACATTAAATCATTTGGAATAATTTGCTACATATGGACATATATGGTTATAAATTTAGATTCTGGTCTCAGAGAACGTTTTCATAAAGTTGAATATTTTCCGCGGAGCAACCTTCGAGATAATTTAAAGGTACAATAAAGATCTTATTTAATAAGATTGACAAAATGAATTATTTTGGACCGATTCCCCCAGGCACATTTTTACTATATAAAACATATCTTTTAGACTTTTTTTTCTATAAAATCATGTATTTTTGATTTTTTTTTACTAGCACTAAGGTCTAATGGATTATCTGAAAACAATCGCGACCAGTAAAAAAATTTCCCACCATAACTTATCATCCGTAAGACATTAGTGCTGGGAAAAAGTTCAAAAAGAAATAATTTTATAGTAAAAAAGTCTAAACAGACATAATTTCTGTATAAAAAACTGTATCAGGGGGATTGGTCCAAAATAATAACTTATAACGTCAAGTCCTTTTTTCAAACTGCATTAAGGTCAAGTCAGTTTTTTAGACCATGAGTCATGGTCCATGACCCTATAAGCAACCCCCTGTAATGAATCATGGTACAGAAAACGCCTTTAACCCGCGTAGTAATTATTTATTATTTAACGGAATATATGTTCTACTAAAATCGGCATTTAAAAAATTAATTTCAAAACAAATTTTGACATTTTATCAGACAGAGTATGTTTTTTTTTGTACAGACTTATTTATTAACCACCTTCAATACAAACAAAAATCGAAAGCATTCCATTAGAATGCACATAAAATCTTAACAACATGCTGCTAAGGTTCGTGCCAGATCTTGTATAGTAGCGATTTTTTTTCTGTCTGTGTCATTCTTCATCTTACGAAGCGTTATTAAAGCGTGCATAATTAATAATTTTTATAATTATTTTCCCTTTTTCAGTCCGTTTTTGATGAATCGTTCAATCGTGCAATGATGCACATGTCTTTTCAAAGTATTGGGTAAAATCCAATGATTCATCATATTTTGTTTTTGTAAAATACTTGCCTTCTCCAGAAATTAAATTTAGAATCTCTAATCTTTTTTGCTGCACGGACTTGGTGTTTTCTTGATCCACAAGAGATGCGTGTTGAATGCGTAGAGGTTTAACTTTTTTTATAATAAGCTCAGGCGAAAGTTTTACAATCAGGATTTTTTGAATCCTATCGTGGTTATAATGTAGGAATTATAGAGTCGTAACTTTCCTAAATTTTTTCCCAAAAAGACCAAATTTATCTGTAAGTTATAGGCTATAACTTATAGCTTATAGTCCGAGTTGGTCTTTTCGGAAAAATTTCAGAAAGGCACGGCTCTATAATTCCAGAATTATAACCACGATACCTAAATTTAAAAAAAATTCTGATTGTGAAACTTTAGCCTGAGCTTTATTATAAAAAAAAGTTTAGCCTCCACGCATTCAACACCTATCTGTTAGGGATCAAGCTCAAAATGTCAGTGCAGGTGAAAAGATTAGAGATTCATAATGTAATTTTGGTGACTTATAAGCTATAATATAACCACTAAAGACTCCTTGACCAGATCGTGACCCGAGTTTTCAAAATTTCAAAAAAAGGCTGGGACCTGAGCTTGTGTGGTTAGCTCTTACTATCTTTTAGTAACTTTTTTGTGAATATTTATAGTCTTTACTTTTTCAGTTCTCGACCTGTGCACAGCTGTGAACTGTTACACAGCGGGTACTTAAAGAACGAGAGCATTAGTAATATTATTTAGAGTTTCGTATTTACAGAACTAAGACCGTTTTATACGATTATTTTCGTGGAAGTTTTTGATTTTGTTTGCTTTAAAATGCACATGGATACTTACTTGGTTTTTGGTGGCGTTTTCACTTAATCGCTGCAGTATTTACCTTTGCGTGAAAACTAATGCACATGTCAGCTTTTTTTGTAAAAGAAATAATACTGAATCATCAATCACACGCCAAATTTCGTTATTCATCAAAATGATGCGTCATTTGAGTATTTTTTTTTTTTGAGAAAATGAAGAAAAAAAGAGCGAACGAGATACATTTTTTTCCATCACGCTTTTGTCAGCGGCACTGAAGCGAAAGGCGGGGAAATAAAGCAAATGGAGCAATCAGCGGCATCCTTTAAGACGACCGACCTAGAGAGACTCATTTCAATCCTTATAAAATCAATTTTTTTTTTGTTGAGACTCATTCCGTAAACACGTTACATTCCAACGGTTAAAAAAACTTATTTAATTTTTATGTTTTGTTCCTGTTTTGTTTCTGAAACAGACATGTATTGCATTCTAAATGTGCGAAAGAGAGAACATATAGAGAGATTTAAAGAAAAATGAAAACTTCAATGTCGGCTGAGGACGAGGTAATTATTTTAATTGACTGACCTTTTGCATATGACCTTCAATTTTATACCTTCAATTTATGACCTTCAATTTTATAGTATACAAATTTATTCTGTCAGAGGTGATTGTATTTGAATGGAAATATTTTTTGTTTGGCCAATTATTGGTTTTAAAATAAATTTTGTATTACATTTTTTTTCATTTTATTATTTTTATTTGTTTACCATGAGTATGCTTTATTATGTATCCGTGTTTTCTAAAATAATTTCTTTGAACTTTTCCCACCTGAATAAACGTCTTAAAATTTTTGCTGCGTGGTTTTAAGGTCAAGTAAAATGAAATTAAAGTGAACTCAGTTTTTAATGCCTTAAGGTCCGCATGTACCAAATATTTATGGTACTTGGTAAAACATATAAAACATAATTTGAAGATTCGAAGCAAAATTAAAACGTGTGGGATAAAATTTTGAACAAAATACTACAGCCACATCCAATTGAACTTACGGGTCGATTTTTGCCCGCTAATGTTACGTTTTCTAACATTTATTTTTGGCATCGAAAACTTGTGACGTTTTCTCTATCGATACTAAAACTTAAATTTATTAGTGAGGTTTTCTTAATATTAATTTGATGATTCTTTCGAGAAATGAATCAACTATAATTGATTAGTTCGCCACAAACGGATCATTTCCCGATTCATGATGTGAGAAAGTTTTGCTGAATAATAGCATACCATGTATCCGGCGCCAGGACGGTATACAGCAAAATCATGTCTTTACCTTTTTCAGAAAGGCCACTTTTTACAAATGGGTATAAAGTCAGGTCAGATTTTTACAACATAAATCATGTATTTTTAGAAATTTTTTGAGTGGACAGATTCCCGCTAACATATTTTTTCTATGGACATCATGTCTTTTTTAAATCTAACAAGTCAATTTTTTGAGCGTGACCTATAACCAAACCCGATTTTGAAAATTTTTGATTTCTTCGGCCATTTATTCATGGTTGTGTTAACAGTTAACAGGGTAAAAGGTATTCAACAAAATATTTCTAAATGACTTTGAAAAAAAAACCCATATGACTCAAAAAATTGGNTATTACATTTTTTTTCATTTTATTATTTTTATTTGTTTACCATTAGTATGCTTTAATAAAGCAGCTTTATTATGTATCCGTGTTTTCTAAAATAATGTCTTTGAACTTTTCCCACCTGAATAAACGTCTTCAAATTTTTGCTGCGTGGTTTTAAGGTCAAGTAAAATGAAATTAAAGTGAAGTCAGTTTTTAATGCCTTAAGGTCCGCATGTACCAAATATTTATGGTACTTGGTAAAACATATAAAACATAATTTGAAGATTCGAAGCAAAATTAAAACGTGTGGGATACAATTTTGAACAAAATACTACAGCCACATCCAATTGAACTTACGGGTCGATTTTCGCCCGCTAATGCATTATAATGTTACGTTTTCTAACATTTATTTTTGGCATCGATAAATTGTGACGTTTTCTCTATCGATACTAAAACTTAAATTTATTAGTGAGGTTTTCTTAATATTAATTTGATGATTCTTGCGAGATATGAATCAACTATAATTGATTCGTTGGCCACAAACGGATCATTTCCCGATTCATGATGTGAGAAAGTTTTGTTGAATAATAGCATACCATGTATCCGGCGCCAGGCATACAGCGAAATAATGTCTTTTTAACTTTTTTCAGAAAGGCCACTTTTTACAAATGGGTATAAAGTCAGGTCAGATTTTTACAACATAAATCATGTATTTTTAGAAATTTTTTGAGTGGACAGATTCCCGCTAACATATTTTTTCTATGGACATCATGTCTTTTTTAAATCTAACAAGTCAATTTTTTGAGCGTGACCTATAACCAAACCCGATTTTGAAAATTTTTGATTTCTTCGGCCATTTATTCATGGTTGTGTTAACAGTTAACAGGGTAAAAGGTATTCAACAAAATATTTCTAAATGACTTTGAAAAAAAAACCCATATGACTCAAAAAATTGGTTATAACTTATAAGGTCTAGATAAATTGAAAATAATACGAAGATTGCCTAAAGCCCCTTACACTCAGTACTGACACACGGTATATATGAATAATTTACGATTCTCAATTTGACTCAATGTGTATTAATGAAATGAAAGAATTGAAAAGTAAATATTAATCTAGCGTATTCAGAGAAACATGTTTTTTGTTTGAAACAAAAAAGAAAGTTTTTCTAATACATTGAAAACATTGAAACTTTCGTTTTTCTTTATATTCACCTATTTCCCTCTTAAAACAGACGACTTCTGACTTTACTTTGTTGAAAGTTTCAAAAATCATTCCCAAGTTCAACTCCTAGCGTACAAATCAACATATATATAGCGGAAAGGACCCAATAAGAGTCTCCACTGTTTAACTCTGTTTTCTTATAATTGGTTTATTTTTTTTTACTTTTTTTTGTTAGTTTAATTTCTAAACCCTTTTCAATTGTGCACTTGCTTTTGGAGACAAAAGTACAAGCCAAAATATTAATTCAATACTTTTGGTTGTGATTGAAGGTTTAACAGATTAACTGGTTAATATCAGTTAAATTGCTGAATATACAACTGTAGATGTTTAACTTTCTGTTTTCTACTCAAGTGATAAACTCTTATACACTCAGGGATCGAAATGACGATCATGAATTCACAAAATCACAGCTGTCATTTTAGCGTGAGTTTGAGTTTGAATTCTGTAAGGCGTTAACAAGCTGAAAGCAACCCGGTCATATTACCTCCCACGCAAATAGTAATCTTATTACTAGTTAAGATTACTAATTGTGTGGGAGGTAATATGACCGATTCGCTTTCAGCTTGTAAACGCATTAAT
>SCLG01000132.1:447057-457929 GCA_004367875.1 Oikopleura albicans
GCCGCCATAAATTATTCTTATTAAAACAGTTCATTCAAATTTGGTTGAAATCAATTAGGCGCGATTTAGCGGTTTTTGAACTCAAACAAACTTCGTATTTATAGCCTGAAGCCACATGAATCAAATGTTAATTTTATGATTAATACAATGAGGAATATTCAGTAAAATATGGGTAGTCAGGGTAAAAAATCCAAGGCAGCCACTAGATTTTTTTTTTCTTAACCCAACCAAATTTGGCCAAATTCAACGGTTAAAACAGGCGTCAAAAACTCGGACCACGGTCCAGTGATCTAAGATCGGGTCAAGAAATTTAGAGTTTTTCTCAGATATTTATATAAGGCTCAATAAATTACTGTTGTACGGACCGTACAGTACGGTCTAAGAAGGAATAGGTCCAAAGATGAACTTTTCGGGAAATTTTCTTGCCCTACCCGATCGCGTACCAGCGGGTGAAACTCGGGTAACTTTTAACCCGAGTTGTGTTACCTGAGTTTACCCGAGCTCCAAAACGTTGTCCAACCCGCGGGTAAAACTCGGGTTATTTTTTACCTTTTTATATTTTTTTATGATTTTTTGGGCTTAATATAAAAATTAATATTAAACTTGCTTAGTATACAGTACCAAAATTTGTGAATTTATGTCCTTACGGTTTAAATCCTAGGTAACTCAAGAGGGAATAGTCATTTCAAATTAATTATTTTCGATTATGCATGACGTAGTCACGTAGAAAAAAAAGTCACTAATAATCGATATTGGGCAAGATTTAACTTTTTTTTCTCCTATTGAAATTTGTGCAGAAGGCTTCTGGTTTTATTACTTTTTTTTGTTTTGGCAAATTGCGATTTNAAAAAAAATTCCCCAACGTACGATTTTTTATATTTAGACTTTTCGCGTCGTGTATATTTTGTTTTCTTTTGCCGTGAGTTTATGTCGGAGTCGGAAGATGATTTATTTGACTCCGAATCACTTTTGGAGGATCAAAGACATAATGAGATTGGAAGGCATTGTTTACACCACACAGTATACTATTTTTATGTGACAGTTTTCAAAACCCCAAAAAAGGCTTGTAGCGCGGCACTTAGGCCGCCATAAATTATTCTTATTAAAACAGTTCATTCAAATTTGGTTGAAATCAATTAGGCGCGATTTAGCGGTTTTTGAACTCAACAAACTTCGTATTTATAGCCTGAAGCCACATGAATCAAATGTTAATGTTTTGAATAATAAAATTAAGAATATTCCGTAAAATATCGGTAGTCAGGGTAAAAAATCAAAGGCAGCCACTAGATTTTTTTTTATTAACCCGACCCAAATTCATCGGTTAAAACAGGCGTCAAAAACTCGGACCACGGCCCGGTGATCAAATATAGATCGGGTCAAAAAATTTAGAGTTTTTTCTCAAATATTTATATAAGACTCAATAAATTACTGTTGTACGGTCCAAGAGATGTACTTTTCGGGAAATTTTCTTGTCCTACCCGATTCCGTACCCGCGGGTGAAACTCGGGTAACTCAAACCCGAGTTGTGTTACCCAAGTTTTCCCGAGCTCAAAAAGGTTTTCCAGCCCGTGTCCAACCCACTGGTAAAACTCGGGTTATTTTTTACCTTTTTATAATTTTTTTTTTAATTTTTTGGCTTAAAACTCGGATAATATTATTATTAAATGTGCTTAGTTTACGGTACCAGCATTGTGCATTTATGTCCTTACGGATAAATCCTAGGTAATTCAAGGGGGAATATTCATTTCAAATTAATTATTTTCGATTATGCATGACGTAGTCACGTAGAAAAAAAAGTCACTAATAATCGATACTGGGCAAGATTTAACTTTTTTTCTCCTATTGAAATTTGTGCAGAAGGCTTCTGGTTTTATTACTTTTTTTTTGTCTTGGCAAATTGCGATTTCTGCTGTGGCATTCGTTTTTAAAGATTTTTTCCTTTTGAACCCGTGTGCTTATTATTATCCATTGCCATAGAGAAGCAAAAAAAATAATCGAATGGATAAATCGTTTTCGGCTGTGATTACTTTTTGTCTTTGATTTATCTTCCTGTTGGGATATGAATTAGTTTAAGTTTTTTTTTTGTTGACAAATTATGTATTAATTTCAAATTGAAATCTACAATGGCTGTAAATGACCCACTTTTATGGAACAACACTTTGACCCTTATTGAGAACAAATATATTGATAGGTCCAAAAGGGCCGTGGAAAAACATTTAGTAAGGAGAAAATCAGTATTTATTAACAAACATTAAGTCATATTATATTATATGACTCATATACAATCCCTGTACATTTATCTGGTCAAAATCCCCGATGGTCCAAATTTCTTCCGATATATATTCAGGGAACACCAATCTGTATGTTACGAACTGTGACGAGAAGGAGTTAACTCGGATGTCTTTGAGTTTCTTGGAAAACATGGGTGTATTCGAGGTTCTCGGAATACTCGGGTGTATTTGAGTTTGTATTAAAATACACCCGAGTTTCTCGGTAAACTCAGAAAACTCTGGTATATTTGCGTTTCTCGGAAAACTCGGACACAGTATTTTAGTTTCTCGAGAAACTCAGGTGTATTTGACTCGTATCAAAATACACCCGAGTTTCTCGGAACCGCACAGTTCGTGACATGTACAGATATGTGTTTCTGGATAATATTCTTGAAAAAAAGTTACGTGTAAGTTGACGTGTAGAAATATAGTCATATCAAAAGGACCCTTCTGACTTAAAACAGCCGCCGTACAAGCTCATTATTATCATTTTTGTTGTGTAAACAAAATAAGTTTTCATATAACTGTGACGAGTCCAGAGCGTCGAATAGACGAAAAAACCAACGGTCTTCGAGACGATGTTTACACCAGTTATCAAATAGAGTCCATTGGCAAAGAATGGGTGTCTTTCACATTTAATACAGGAATGTCCCTTAAAAGTCACTTGAAATTTAAAAAAAACACGTGGGTACATGCAGAAGAATTTTTAACTGTGGCAAGAAATTGTGCATATTTACTCAGCTGTTCGATTAAAAATAGTAATATCGTAAAGTAATAATACCTAATAGGGATTTCAATGATTTTTTTCCCAAAAAACATGCCTTTATGTTCACCATAAGACCTTATAACGGACCAAATCTGGGCTCTTATAATCACCCCAGTAACATGTTGAAGAAAAAAACTTGGTACTGGGGTGGTTATAAGGTCCCAGATTTGGTCCGTTATAAGGTCTTATACTTTAGTAGTAAAATCAAAGGAATGCTTTTTAGGGAAAAATCATTAAAATCATTAAAAATGTCCTTTTTACGCTTTTTTTTTTGGGTAAACACCCAATTTAACCCATTTTATTAACCCCTGTATCCATATGCATGATTTTGACACCTTGGAAAAGAGTCAACATGCCGTGTCTGGCGTCGATATAATCAGTTTTTTCAATTGCGACAATATCTAGAAGCATTTCACCCCGCATGTATTGTCCCACCCATGCCGGCCAAACGCACCGGTGACATTTGGAACAAGCTAACACAGGATAACTTTGATCCAGAGTTTATTACAATGCGTCAAATGGGCCTCGAGCGCTTCCTTCATCGCATAAAAGCGCAGCCAAAGCTGGCCTCGGATAAAATTGTTTACGAATTTCTCACCAATGATACCGGCTGGACCGAAAAGGTGGACGCTACCGGATATCAGAGAAAATCAGGTTGAGCTTTTATAACTTTTGAAGTGATTTATAGGGTGGTGGTTATAAATTGAGATCGGCACATTCGATTTTGTTTTTTATCCTATTTTTTTTTCTACGGGTCAACACAGGTCAAAAACCGGGTCAGATCCGAGCCCGGGTCAACGAGTTCTATTTTGTAGACCGCTATATGGTCAAGTTATTCGACCTTATAAGTTGTCACCCCTTGTACCTCTGTACATTTTTATTAGAATTGATCTTGATAGACATCATATTTTTTATCTAATAGATGAAAAGGCTAACCGTCATTATAACGGAACGTAATTATTTTTTTATTCAAGAAATGTGTATTGTGGTGATTGATAGACGCCAGACAGGTTAGTTCCGAAATCGCCTAATGGCAAAACGTTGATGGATAGTAAATGTCGTTTTTCGGTCACTTTTTTTAATCACATTTATTAAAATGAAAATTATTTTCAAAAAATAAACTAGATTATAAGAGGTCACATTTCCGTCCGATTTTTAGATACATGTATGTATTTTTTGGGAGAGTTTATTAAATAAAATAACCTTAATGTCTGACATTCATAAGGTCCAATCATTTTGTGACTTTTTCACAATTGGCGTATCCGTGGTGTCACTCGATTTTTTTAAACTAAAACTCGTCTAGGGCATAGAATTTCTCAATATTTAACAAGGCATGTTATAAGGTCTGCGATTTTAGATAAAAAGGAAAATGTTACAAGGTGCGAATCTCGGATCCAAATGTATTTTTTCACAATATCTGTGAAGAGTGTCAAGGTCAACCAAGTGCGCCTTTTAGTTGACTAATCATTTGTCGAATTGTTTTGCCTTTTTATAACCTCTTGTAATGTTAATGGTTAATTTGTTTAAGCTCTTTAAAAAGCAAGTTGGCTCAAGCAGGTTTCGGCCAAGTTCAAAATCAACACAGAAGATAAAAAGATCACGGAGATGAAATATTACATTGAAGAGCTAATGGAGCATCTTCGCACCGTTCTAAAAACCCGACATAGAATCAAGGAACGCATTTTTGCGACAAAACAACTTGCCTCAAATTACGCCAAGTAAGTTTTATTTTCAGGGGGTGTTATAAGGTTGTTTTGCACTAATGTCCTATTGTATTTTTTGACTAGGGCGTTGTGATATTTTCAAAATCATGTGTTTTTGGAAACAAAATCTGTAAAATCGTCTCTTTCGTTTTTTCGNAAAATTGTTTACGAGTTTCTCACCAATGATACCGGCTGGACCGAAAAAGTCGACGCCACCGGATACCAGAGAAAATCAGGTTGAGCTTTTATAATTTTGAATTGATTTACAGGGTGGTGGTTATAAATTGAGATCGGCACATTCGATTTTGTTTTTTATCCTACTTTTTTTTCTACGGTTCAACACAGGTCAAAAACCGGGTCAAATCAAGTAATTAGTCCTTAAAAGTTGTCACCCCTTGTACCTTTGTATATTTTAATTAGAATTGATCTTGATAGACATCATATTTTTGTACCTAGTAGATGAAAAGGCTAACCGTCATTATAACGAAACGTAATTTTTTTTATTGGAGAAATGTGTATTGTGGTGATTGATAGACGCGAGACAGGTTAGTTCCGAAATCGCCTAATGGCAAAACGTTGATGGATAGTAAATGTCGTTTTTCGGTCAAAGTCCACGCTGTCGCTTTTTTAATCACATTTATTAAAATGAAAATTATTTTCAAAAAATAAACTAGATTATAAGAGGTCACATTTCCGTCGGATTTTAAGATATGTATTTTTTGTATAGTTTGATAAATAAAATAACCTTAATGTCTGACATTCATAAGGTCCAATCATTTTGTGTACAGGGTGGTTGGTTATAAGGTCAGCCATTTGTGCCGTTATAAGGTCAAGTCAGTTTTTTTGCACTAAGGTCAAGTCAATTTTTTTGAGTAGCATGCTTTTTGGGAAAAGATCTTTAAAATCATGTCTTTTTACACTTTTTTTCTATAAAATAGTGTCTTTTTAACATTTTTCTAGAATAAACACCATAAATTTTTGGGGAAAATCAAATGTTAAAAAAAGCACATAGGTCTTATAATAGAAAACTAATTCTGGTTGTTTATAAGGTCTAGTTTTATTAAAGTGAATTAAGGTCAAGTCAGTTTGTTAGACCTTGACCTTATAACCAACCCCTGTAGTCTTTCATTAAATCCGGCCTTTCTGTGTGAATTTTTTGGACTTTTTCACAATTGGCGTATCCGTGGAGTCACTCGGATTATTAAAACTAAAACTCGTCTTATGAGGGCACAGAGTTTCTTAATATTTAACAGGGCATGTTATAAGGTCTGCGAGTTTAGATACAAATGAAAATGTTACAAGGTGCGAATCTCGGATCCAAATGTATTTTTTCACAAAATCTGTGAGGATTGTTAAGGTCAACTAAGTGCGCCTTTTAGTTGACTAATCATTTTGTCGAATTGTTTTGCCTTTTTATAACTTCTTGTAATGTTAATGGTTAATTTGTTTAAGCTCTTTAAAAAGCAAGTTGGCTCAAGCAGGTTTCGGCCAAGTTCAAAATCAACACAAAAAGATCACGGAGATGAAATATTACATTGAAGAGCTAATGGAGCATCTTCGCACCGTTCTAAAAACCCGACATAGAATNAAGGAACGCATTTTTGCGACAAAACAACTTGCCTCAAATTACGCCAAGTAAGTTTTATTTTCAGGGGGTGTTATAAGGTTGTTTTGCACTAATGTCCTATTGTATTTTTTTGACTAGGGCGTTGTGATATTTTCAAAATCATGTGTTTTTGGAAACAAAATCTGTAAAATCGTCTCTTTCGTTTTTTCGCATGAAGAGCTCCCTGGGTCTTTAAAAAAATCATGTCTTTTGACACTTTTTTATGAAGTCTTGTCTTTTTTATTACTTCCGTCTTAAGTGCCGTCCCCCCTTTGAGTGCCGTGTTTTTTGACGGCCAGAGTGCGGCACTTAAAACGGGGAGGGCTGTATTATTATTATAGTCATTTTCCGTAAGACTTTGTAAGTATAAAATTTCCAAAAAACATGTCGTCTTTTCAATTCTCTCAAGAGCAAGCTAAACTTGACACATTTTTGGGATGAATTTTTGGCTAAATCCAAAAAAAAAAATAAATATTAAAATTAATAATTATTTAAAAAATTAATTTCGGGTCATGTCAGTTTTGTAATCAAGGATCGCATTTTTGCGACAAAACATATTACCTCAAATTACGCCAAGTAAGTCTTGACGACAAGTCTATCTAGAGCCTTAATTAAAAACTTCAAATCATGAATAAAAAGACTTAGTAGGTTAATTGTTTTCTGCTCACTAGTTCCCAGTTCTTGAAAAGTAATATCATTCAAATAAGTCTTCTCATTCTAGTTGGAGGGTTTTCAAACACACCCTGTCAACAAAGTTTTTTTTTGCTGGCAAAGCAGTGGAAAATAATTATACGAGGTTAACTCGCAGGGGGAAGTGTGTGCATATAAGTGTATGCACACGACTTGGTTTTTCATCGATTTAAGGCATAGGGAGGCCCCGTAGGGCATAATTGGCATTGCTGACCCCCTCAAGTTTTCGAGAAAATTGGCGGTATTTTTTTGCGTAGGTTGGATATTTCAAACAGCTCACTAGGGGGCCCTGGTGGCTCAAATCAATTTCTTAATATTAAGAAATATAGTCAGATCGACGTAGTTTGACGAGCTCTACATCTTGGCTTTACCAGTTTTACCAGAATTATTGTGAATTTTTAAGTGTGTGCATACGTGCACACAATTTCCCCCTACGGGTTATAAAAAAGTCCTTCCCCTTGAGAGTTCACAAGTGTGTTACTACACAAGTGTTAGTTAGTTTTTAGAAAAATTTTTCCCATAAAAAGAGCCAATTTACACGTTGGTCGACAAATACGAGTTTTTCAGGAACGTTCTCTCACGCTCACTATTAATAGATTTAACTGGTATATTTAGGGTTTTTGGGGAACTGAGTCAAGTTGAAATTTCCCTATCAGACGAAGTGTCGGCAATTAAAGCGGCCTATATCGAAGCTGCTGGCGAGATTGAAGCCAATTCCAGAACTTTCACAAAATATAATCAAAGAGGTGATTTTTAGAAATTAAAATTAATTATTTAAAAAAAGATAAATGCGGATTAATACTTCTTATAAGCATTCTAAATTATCTTTTTTTTGCGACATATTTACTTGCCTCAAATTACGCCAAGTAAGTTTTATTTTCAGGGGGTGTTATAAGGTTGTTTTGCACTCATGTCCTATTGTATTTTTTGACTAGGGCGTTGTGATATTTTCAAAATCATGTGTTTTTGGAAACAAAATCTGTAAAATCGTCTCTTTCGTTTTTTCGGATGAAGAGCTCCCTGGGTCTTTACAAAATCATGTCTTTTTACACTTTTTTATGAAGTCTTGTCTTTTTTATTACATCCCTCTTAAGTGCCGTGTTTTTAACGGCCCGAGTGCGGCACTTAAGAGGGGGAGGGCTGTATTATTATTATAGTCATTTTCCTTAAGACTTTGTAAATTATAACAACACCCTAAAAAATTTCCAAAAAACATGTCGTCTTTTCAATTCTCTCAAGAGCAAGCTAAACTTGACACATTTTTGCGATGAATTTTAAGCTAAATCCAAAAAAAAAATAAATATTAAAATTAATAAATATTTAAAAAAAATAATTTCGGGTCATGTCAGTTTTGTAATCAAGGATCGCATTTTTGCGACAATACATATTACCTCAAATTACGCCAAGTAAGTCTTGACGACAAGTCTATCTAGAGCCTTAATTAAAAACTTCAAATCATGAATAAAAAGACTTAGTAGGTTAATTGATTTCTGCTCACTATTTCCCAGTTCTTAAAAATAATAGCATTCAAATAAGTCGTCTCATTCTAGTTAGAGGGTTTTCAAACACACCCTGTCAACAAAGTTTTTTTGCTGGCAATGCAGTGGAAACTTATTACAGTTGGTGTCGTAACGAGTTGACACATAACGAGTTGATAAAGTGAAACGAGTTGACAGTTTTTGGGCGTTTTTTGCGCAACAATAGGGAAAAAAAAAGGCAAAAGTGACGTAACGAGTTGACAAAGTGAAACGAGATGACAGTTTTTGACGAAAAAATCGGAAACGAAAGTGTCAACTCGTTACGTCACCAACTGTATATTATTGATACGAGCTAAACTCTAGTTTTTAGTAATTTTTTTGCCCATAAATAGAGCCAATTTACACGTTGGTCGACAAATACGATTTTTTCAGGAAGGTTCTCTCACGCTCACTAAAATAGATTTAACTGGATATATTTAGGGTTTTTGGGGAACTGAGTCAAGTTGAAATTTCCCTATCAGACGAAGTGTCGGCAATTAAGGCGGCCTATATCGAAGCTGCTGGCGAGATTGAAGCCAATTCCAGAACTTTCACAAAATATAATCAAAGAGGTGATTTTTAGAAATTCAAATTAATTATTAGAAAATAATAAATGCGGTTTAATACTTCTAATAAGCATTCTAAATTACTTTGTAGTATCTTTTTTGTTTTCGACATATTTATATTAAATCTATTTTAATTTAAATTATATATTTTTTGTTCATATTTATTTCATTTTTATTTTATCTTGATTAAGAATAATTGCAAGAAGAGAATACTTATTGGCAGAAAATTTATTTTAATATGAATATGACGATAGCCTATCGTCGATAGGGCTCTAAATTTGACGTCATTAATTATATTTTTAATTTGAAACGTCATTTGAGTCCCTTTTCAGACTTTGACCTTATAGCAAGAACTCCTGTACAGGCCTAAATTCGCCCTGTAATCTTCCAGGATTAATATAAAGTTTTATATTTGCATTTAAAAGGCTTAAACAAGTCGGAGCAAAATAAACATGTAAAATTATATGATATACTATATTATATATAAATTATACATTATGTATATTTTACTCGGACTACTTTAAGCCGTTTTAATGCGAATATAAAATTGTATTTTAATCTTAAAAGACTACAAGGCCTATGTAGGTCTGTACAGGAGTTTTTGTAAAAAGGTCCTGGTCTGAAAAATGGCTTGCCCTTATGTTGAAACAAATGACGTTTCATAAATTCATATATATATATATATATACTAGTTCTTTTAGGACACTATTTATAATTCAATAACATAGCTTGTCTCGACGCTACATTTAAAAATCTATATGTCTAACAAAGAAATAAATCAGAAAAAAAATGTCATTTAGAAACCGTATTTTAATCTCTAATTGTTAGAAAATGAGCTCTCAAGCGATCTTTGGGAATACGTAATGTATTGTGAATCGATCCAAGATCTGATCAGACGGTATGAAGTCGTCCAGTACCGACAAGAAAAACAACAATCAAAAAAATCCAATCTCGAAAAAGAAAAGTATGAGATTGAGTCGGGCGGCGGAAAAACGTTTTCGGTTAAGGGGGTCACGCGAGCTCTGCTGGGCGGCGGAGAGCATCAAAAACTCCAACGGTAAGTCTTGACGACACAGTTTGAATCGGTATAAATTAAAACGAAAAAAAGTAACCCAAGTTTTACCCACGGGTTAGATGTCCAACGTTGTAACGTTTTTTTAGCTCGGGTAAACTCGGGTAACACAACTCGAATCAGGTTGGAATCGGGTCGGGTAGTAATGCCAAAAACCCGAGTCGGGTTGTAACCCGTATTTTTACCCGACTCGGGTAAAAGACGGGTAAGTTACCCGAGTTTTCACCCGCGGGTACGGAAATCATATCTTTTTGGACTTTTTTCTTGCACTCAGGTCAAGTCATTTTTTGGAGTGCATTAAGGTCAAGTCATTTTTGGGGCTTGACCTTATAACCAGACCCCCCTGTATTAAAATCATGAAAGTGTTAAGATCGTATGTTTCCACCACAATTTATTGTCCGTAAGTTATGGACCATAACCTAAATCTTATAAACCGCTATTCGTGAATTTCGAACATTTAGGCTCGCCGAGCTGGAAGTGCGTATTAAGGACATCGACAATGAAGTACGTGCTAGCCAATCCCAGTCGGCGACGTTCATCCAGTCAGTGTGTGAACAGCTCGAGCAATTTGAGTGGATGAAAAATCGCGAAATTGCGCGCATAATTCGCGACTACAGCCAACTCGAAACCGAATTTAACCAGGAGGCCGCGGAATCCTGGCGAAAAGTGGAACATTCTTTTA
>SCLG01000132.1:458486-474864 GCA_004367875.1 Oikopleura albicans
CTTATTCTTCTTTACTTTCTTTTATTATTATTATTATTTTTTATCTGATTGTCTGCATTCTAAGGTCCACGCCGAAATTATTACAGAGCAGAGATGCACACTCGGATTCCGACCCGAGTTTTACCCGCGGGTTGGTTTTAAGGTTCGAGATTTGGTCAATTATAAGGTCTTATGATCTTTTTTTGCACTAAGGTCTTATGGTCCTTATTATTTCCAGAAGGTTATAAGGTCGTGTATATGTTCCTTGGAAAACCCATTTCAGGTCTTATGGTCATTTTGACCCCGTGTATTTCTATATAGAATAGCTCATTGCCGGGAAATCGTTTTTTTCACATTTTGCGGACACAAAAGTCTTTTTTCAAAGAAAACTAAAAATATTCGGCGACTTTTGACTGTGGACAATCAGTAAAATAACTCCTTAGCTCGAGGTACATAAACTGCTAAAAATTATGAGNTCAGATTATAGGGGCTGTCTAAAATTAAAACGTATCATGTCCCAAAAAACGAAAACATATGACAATTTTACTGAGTATGTATTTGTAAAGGACATCTCAAGGATTGCCACCGTTTTGTTTGATGAAAAATTAATTTGGCGAAAAGTTCCAAATGAGCATCAAGAAAATAAGTCACTGGACTAAATCCAAAGTATAATTTCTAGATTTTAAATGTCCTACTAGAGATCATAAAATGCAACATTTAAAGGATATAAAATTTCATTTATTTACAGCTTTTCCCTGATTACATCCCCTGTATTCAAAATATCCCTGTATTCAAAATATATTTCGAGTTATCATATCTTGTAAAAAAATCCCGTCTCATGTTTTAGCTTGATTTTCGTATTTTCGAAAACGCGATGTTTACTTTTTATATTTCAACTCTCACACTTGATTTTGCTATTATTAAAATATAATTTTTGTTTGAAATATTGTTAGATTTGAAATTTACTTCATGTTTTTAACTCTCAGGGGGAAGGACTTTTTGATAACCCGTAGGGTGAAATTGTGTATATTTATTTACATTCAAATTACGTAAATAATTGTCGTTCGTTAGCCGTTACGTATAATTTCGCGTTTTGATTTCCCGTAAATTGTCTTAATCTGAATATTATGTGCATATATGCAGATACTTAAATATTCACAATAATTCGCAATAATTTAAGAAGAACCTACGGAAAAAAATATCATCAATGTAATTTTCTCGAAAAGTTGAGGGGGTCAGCAATACCAATTCTGCCCTACGGGGCCTCATTATGCCTTAAATAGACGAAAAACCAAGTCTTGTGCATATATGCACACACTTCCCCCTGCGAGTTAAGTTGAGCACGATCACTGCTCCAGATTTATCACTAAAGCACTAGAAGGGTAGATGATCATAAATTACGTCATTTTTAGTTTTATTACATACAATTCGAATAATTATTCACATTTTCGATTTCAGTTTCTGGAATCTGAACATGACTTTGAATTTGCAGAACTCGGGGGCCAAGTTAGGGCCCAATATGAACTATGTCTATGTTATTTACCTTTTTACGTTGTTTTCAAAAATATTTTCTAGAACTAGATACTGCTAAGTTATAAGCTAAGTTCCGATATAAGTTAGCCCATGATTACCAGTTATAAAACACTGTTGATAGTTTTTGTGAAGATACAATTGTACAGACTGTCTCGTATTTAAAACGTCAATTAACTTAACAGTACAGATATGCAGTCTTTAATCCCAATAGGGACATTTTTTATCCTAGAAAGTAACTATTGGAATGAGTTGTCCTGAAGTGTCTATTTTTGGACGATTTGAATATATCATCTCAAAAAATCTCCTCTTTGGGATTAAGGACCGTATATCTTTTTGGCCAGTTGGGTGTTTTGCCAAGAAAAACCGACGTCCGTTATGGGTTCCGATACGATTTACCTGTTTTATTTCCCTATCATGGCATAGATAATGTTATTTCTGCTCACAGGTGCAATGCGATATTTGTTATGGTTGACTAATTAGCGACAAATTTATATGTTAGCCCTTAAGGCGACTGCTATTTGATATCCTTTAATTTAATTGGCCAGACATTGTAAACAAACCAAAAATATGTCGGACTTAATTAGAGTCCTCATAATATAAAGTGTCATCTAAATGACTGCCGAGAAAATATCACATTTTGATCATAAACCAACTTTTAACTCCAAAATCAGCAAAAAAGTTAATTTGGATTTTTAAATATATATATATATTTTTAACGTCTTAATATTTTGATGATATTATTATGATAAAATTTCAAAAATATCAAATATTCCGTGGTTTTGGGACAAAAACCCCAAAACCGCAAGATATTAGATATTTTTGAAATTTTATCATAATAATATCATAATAATATCATAATAATATCATCAAAATATTAAGAAGTTAAAAATTAATACCTTAAACTGTTCTGGTATTTTTCTATATATATATTTAAAAATCCAAATTAACTTTTTTTTCTAGTAATTTTGGAGTTAAAAGTTGGTTTAACGCCACTAATTTTGTTCTCGGCTACAAAGTTGATGACGCTCTGCAAGGGTTAAGCTTTTTAGTTGCTTTCTGTTTCTCTATAAAAATGTTTCAACTGAATTTGACTATTTCTTTTAATGAACTGGAAGTTCGAAAAAAGCTTGATATCTTCGAAGTTTAGATGTTTTAAGCTCCCAATATTCTATTTTTAAAATTTTTATTTTTTTATTTTTTTAAGACATTAACGTAATCGTGATTTTCGTGAACATTTTTTGTTTGTGTTCTGTTTGATTTGGTGTATCCCGCTCTTGGGGGGGTTAAAGCAACGATTCGCAAGTGCCTTTGCACGATTTGCTGTTAATCATGAAAAAATACGAATACTAGTGAGAGAGAACATAAACATAAACAACAACAAAACAACAACAAGCCCATGGGCGAAGAGAATGGCAGCTCGGTCACTGTGGCCGTTCGGGTCCGGCCGATGAATAAACGAGAAATCGCACTCAACACGACATGCNTTTTTTAAGACATTAACGTAATCGTGATTTTCGTGAACATTTTTTGTTTGTGTTCTGTTTGATTTGGTGTATCCCGCTCTTGGGGGGTTAAAGCAACGATTCGCAAGTGCCTTTGCACGATTTGCTGTTAATCATGAAAAAATACGAATACTAGTGAGAGAGAACATAAACATAAACAACAACAAAACAACAACAACAAGCCCATGGGCGAAGAGAATGGCAGCTCGGTCACTGTGGCCGTTCGGGTCCGGCCGATGAATAAACGCGAAATCGCACTCAACACGACATGCTGCATTCGAATGCAAAATAATCAGACTATTTTGACGCCCATTCATGGACATGCCGCCCATAAATCTGATAAGGTATTGACACTAGCGGTGAATTAGAAAAAACTAAAAAAAGATTCAACGTTATGCGTTGTTTGCGTTCTAGTTCTGAAAAATTAGGCAGAGCGCAAAATAGAACACAATGCTGTTTTGGCGTTCTGAATTGGAACGTTCTATTTTTTGACTTCAAAAGATTTTTAACATGATTTTGCTAAAATCCGAGTTAAAAAACTTTGTTAGAAATATTGTTGTTAAAAATCCGTGTTAAAAGTTTGGTTTTAAAATGTCCATTTTATAAAATTTTGTGTTAGAAAATACGTGTTAAAATTTGGGTTAAAAATACGTGTTATAGTTTGGGTTGGTGTTAACAAAGCCATGTTAAAAATCCATGTCAAAAGAGTATGTGTTAAAAATTTCAGATTCAAACTTTGGCCTCAAAAATCACCCTACAAAAACCACATGTATGTACAGTGTGCGTGTTAAAAACTTTAAAAGGTGTATCTTTTCCCATAAGGTCACTTAACGCAATTTTGGAGAAATTAGATTTTTTAGCTATCTCAGTTTTTTATAAACTTTTAATGCTTGAAATTTGTGTTCCAAATTGAATTACAAAAAAACCAAGAGAGCTCTCGCATTTTTTCCGTGAAAATGTTACTGAACTGTTTTTTTATGTCAAATTTTAATGACGTACAGTAGGTAACGAATTGACAGTGACGGAACAAGTTGACAGTCTTTGACAAAAAAAAAATTGGCAACGAAAGTGTCAACTCGTTACCTCCCGACTGTAATTATTTTCAAAAACTTAACATCTGACATTTTTCAGGGACATTTATCTGTTTTTGGAGTGACTTCTGCACGGCGTATTTTTTGAGTAAAATACTTGTGTTCAGTTTGTAAACAACGCTATTGACCCGTCCTTAAATTTTTTGTAGATTTTTGCGTTTGACTATTCGTTTTGGTCAATGGATCACACCGATCCGCGTTTCGCTGACCAATCCGAAGTGTTCAATAACGTTGGCTGTGAAGTGCTGAAAAATGCCATGTCCGGCTTTAACGCGTGTATTTTCGCCTATGGCCAAACCGGCTCCTGGAAGAGCTACTCGATGATGGGTGCTCCGAGTTCACCCGGTCTAATACCACGCATTACGAACGAAATGTTCAATCAAATTGAGCAACAAACATCCGACACGATTAAGTTTAAGGTGGAAGTTAGCTATCTCGAAATCTACAATGAGAAGGTACGCGACTTATTAAATCCCGGCGACTCAAAAAAGTCATTGAAAGGCAATGATACAAAAACTGATATGAAAATTTTGAATTTTTTCTGGAGGTAGTCTTTTACAGGGGCGCACCACGTTAGGGTCGGTGGGCACTCATTAAGAGTAGGTTTCCTTTTTTAAAGAAATCGACCTTAAGAAAGGGTACAAGGAGAGGGGTTGGTGGTTATAAGGTCAGCCATTTGGACCCTTATAAGGTCAAGTCAGTTTTTTGTCACTAAGGCCAAATCTTTTTTTTTTTTGAGAAGCATGCTTTTTGGAAAAAATCTTTAGAATCATGTCTTTTTAAGCTTTTTTTTCTGGGTGAATACCTCGGATCAAGTCAGTTTTTTGGACTAAGGTCGCGTCATTTTTTGTTTTGTTTTTTTAGAAATATGTTTTTTGGGAAAATCTAAAAAATAACGTCATTTTATGCTTTTTTTCTTATTCCTTGGCGTGCCCTAAGTTGCCTTTGCCGTCGATTTTTTTTTTCGAAGTGAAGCTTACTCTTACTTGGCGACTTCTGTAAATAATTATTATACACAGATCATATTTTTACTTCCGACACTTTTGAATTATAAGTTTTTTTTATCAATTGAAAAGTTCGAGAGCATGCCTCCTTAGGCCCATACGTTGACGGTTTGGTGAAAACGGCGGTTTGTACTTCCGCCGAAATCGAGGCGATAATCGAAGAAGGCGGAAAAAGTCGAACGATCGCCTCGACCAACATGAATTCGGAGTCTTCCCGTTCCCATTCCGTTTTTACCGTTAATATAGTCCAAGAAGAAAAATCCGGTTCACTAGTGGGCGAAAAAGTGTCACGTCTGTCTCTGGTGGATCTGGCCGGAAGCGAGCGAGCGTCGAAGACGGGGGCTGCCGGAGACCGGTTAAAAGAAGGCTCCAATATTAACCGATCTTTGTCAACGCTCGGTTTAGTTATTTCGGCTTTGGCAGCCGGAAAGAACAAATTTGTACCATACTGGGACTCAGTCAGGGTTCACGATTACAACGATCTTTTCCCGAAATTCTCGAAAACACTTTCATTGATTAAAAAAAATAAACATAAATGGTTATCAGATCAGAATGTTGTGACGGGATTGGCGATAAGGTCAGCTATTTTGACAGTTATGAGGTCAAATCAGTTTTTTGAAACCCATAATTTTTTGGAAACAATCTTTAAAATCTTGTCTTATAACGCTTTTTTGGATAAGGCTTCCCCCGTCATTTTTACCCAAGAACTTTGACCATTAATTTATATACAGGGGGTCTTGTTATAAGGTAACAAGGTGTAACCGTTATAACGTCAAGTCAGTTTTTTTGAGAAGCATGCTTTTTTTTTGGATGAAACCAGACTTAATAACTGCTAAAAATAATACCAACGATCTGAACCTTACCCACAGTGCTAACGTGGCTGCTTAAAGACTCACTGGGTGGAAATTCAAAAACGGCCATGGTGGCCACCATCTCGCCCGCAGCTGATAATTACGAGGAAACGCTTTCGACGTTGCGCTACGCCGACAGGGCCAAAAAAATCGTCAACCGCGCCGTGGTTAATGAAGATCCAAATACAAAGATTATTCGCGAGTTGCGCGAAGAAGTGGAAAAATTGCGCNGTTCACTAGTCGGCGAAAAAGTGTCGCGTTTGTCTCTGGTGGATCTGGCCGGAAGCGAGCGAGCGTCAAAGACGGGGGCTGCCGGAGACCGGTTAAAAGAAGGCTCCAATATTAACCGATCCTTGTCAACGCTCGGTTTAGTTATTTCGGCTTTGGCAGCCGGAAAGAACAAATTTGTACCATACCGGGACTCAGTCAGGGTTCATGATTACAACAATCTTTTCCCGAAATTCTCGAAAAACATTTGTTGTCGACACATACATATGTCGTTTTTTTTTCAAAATTTAGAAATAAAGGAATGGTTATCAGATCAGAATGTTCTTACAGGCGGGATTGGCGTTAAGGTCAGCCATTTGGAAAGTTATAAGGTCAAGTCAGTTTTTGAAATGCATACCTCGCCCTTCATTTTTACCCATAAGACCTTTTTACCATTAATTTCTATACAGGGGTCTGGTTATAAGGTCATAGATGTGACCTTTATAATGTTAAGTCAGTTTTTGCACTAAGGTCAGTTTTCACTCAAGTCAGTTTTTTTGTTCATTAGGGTCAAGTCAGTTTTTTGTTCATTAGGGTCAAGTGAGCTTTTTGTGAAAAAAATCTTTAAAATCATGTCTTTTTACGTTTTTTTTTTGGATGAAACGTAACTTAATAAGTGCTAAAAATATTACCAACGATCTGAACCTTACCCGCAGTGCTAACGTGGCTGCTTAAAGACTCACTGGGTGGAAATTCAAAAACGGCCATGGTGGCCACCATCTCGCCCGCAGCTGATAATTACGAGGAAACGCTTTCGACGTTGCGCTACGCTGACAGGGCCAAGAAAATCGTCAACCGCGCCGTGGTTAATGAAGATCCAAATACAAAGATTATTCGCGAGTTGCGCGAAGAAGTGGAAAAATTGCGCGCGGCTCTTCTCAATCACAGTCACGTCGCCGGCGGTGATCAATTAATGGCGAACATTCCGGGCACGGAGAAAGTCGTCATCAAAGAACAACTTCAGGCACAGCGGATTGAAAGTTTGCATTTTGCTGATAATACAGTCGTTGTTGGTTGTAGGGTGTCCATTTGGACCTCTATAATTAAGCACTTCTACAGTTTTTTTTCATCAGAATTATGTTTTTTTCAACTTTTTTTCCAGGAGAAGAAAAGTTAAAAAAATCCGATTTCAGGAAACTTGCAATTTGACACTCTAGAAGGGTCATATGACAAAATTGACCCCAGGAATGAAATGCGGGACCTTTATTTACCGAACTGCCAATTTTGTATTTTGACCGGTTAAATTTATCGGGCCGGTTCGGGACCTAGCCTCGCTTGAAGCCTAACAAAGTTAGGGTCGTACATTGTTGTTTGTATGTCAGGATTACGACTTGTTTCAAAAAAGTTGCACTTCAACGTTCTATCCGGTGTTTAGGAAAGTGAAAAACTTTTATCGGAAGTGGAAAAGCCGTGGAATGAGCGATTAAAGGAAACGGAAGGGATTAACCGAAAACGACAGGAGACGCTACAATCGATGGGAATTTCACTTTCTTCCAAAGGCATCAAAATGAGTGGCAAGTCATCCTATTTGGTCAATTTAAATCCGGATCCGGCCTTATCCGAGTTACTTGTTTACAATCTGCCCGATGACGGGGACGCGTTTGTTGGCTGTGGCGAATCAAGCTATATTAAATTGTTATCATTTGGTATTGCCGAACAGCACGCAACTATTAANTGAAAAGTTCGAGAGCATGCCTCCTTAGGCCCATACGTTGACGGTTTGGTGAAAACGGCGGTTTGTACTTCCGCCGAAATCGAGGCGATAATCGAAGAAGGCGGAAAAAGTCGAACGATCGCCTCGACCAACATGAATTCGGAGTCTTCCCGTTCCCATTCCGTTTTTACCGTTAATATAGTCCAAGAAGAAAAATCCGGTTCACTAGTGGGCGAAAAAGTGTCACGTCTGTCTCTGGTGGATCTGGCCGGAAGCGAGCGAGCGTCGAAGACGGGGGCTGCCGGAGACCGGTTAAAAGAAGGCTCCAATATTAACCGATCTTTGTCGACGCTCGGTTTAGTTATTTCGGCTTTGGCAGCCGGAAAGAACAAATTCGTACCATACCGTGACTCAGTCAGGGTTCACGATTACAACGATTTTGTCCCGAAATTCTCGAACACATGTCGCTTTCAATGATTTTAAACATTTATTTTAAATCGTTTTTTGCAAAATTAAGAAATAAACAGAAATGGTTAACCATCTGATAAATCAGATCAGAATGTTGTAACGGGAATGGCGATAAGGTCAGCCATTTTGACAGTTATAAGGTCAAGTCAGTTTTTTGAAACCCATAATTTTTCGGAAACAATCTTTAAAATCATGTCTTATAACGCTTTTTTGGATGAAGGCTTCCTTTTCATTTTTACCCAAGAATTTTTGACCATTAATTCATATACAGGGGGGTCTTGTTATAAGGTAACAAGGTGTAACCGTTATAAGGTCAAGTCAGTTTTTTTATCTGGGCCAAGTCAGTTTTTTTGAGAAGCATGCTTTTTGTGAAAAAAATCTTTAAAATCATGTCTTTTTACGTTTTTTTTTGGATGAAACCTAACTTAATAGCTGCTTAAAATATTACCAACGGTCTGAACCTTACCCACAGTGCTAACGTGGCTGCTTAAAGACTCACTGGGTGGAAATTCAAAAACGGCCATGGTGGCCACCATCTCGCCCGCAGCTGATAATTACGAGGAAACGCTTTCGACGTTGCGCTACGCCGACAGGGCCAAAAAAATCGTCAACCGCGCCGTGGTTAATGAAGATCCAAATACAAAGATTATTCGCGAGTTGCGCGAAGAAGTGGAAAAATTGCGCGCGGCTCTTCTCAATCACAGTCACGTCGCCGGCGGTGATCAATTAATGGCGAACATTCCGGGCACGGAGAAAGTCGTCATTAAAGAACAACTTCAGGCACAGCGGATTGAAAGTTTGAATTTTGCCGATAATACGGATTTTCTGGTTAAGAGGGCGGCGTTGTATGTTTTGAAGCATGTACTTCTACACTTCTATCATGTCTTTTCAGCTTTTTTCCAGAAGAAGCAAAAAATAAAAAAAAATCCGATATCAAGAAATTTGTAATTTGACACTCTAGAAGGGCCATATGACAATATTGACCCCAGGAATGAAATACTGGACCTTTATTTACCGAACTGGCAATTTTGTATTTTGACCGGTTAAATTTATCGGCCGGTTCGGGACCTAGCCTCGTTTGAAGCCTAACAAAGTTAGGGATCGTAATTTGTTGTTTGTATGTCACGATTACGACTTGTTTCAAAAAAAGTTGCACTTCAACGTTCTATCCGGTGTTCAGGAAAGTGAAAAACTTTTATCGGAAGTGGAAAAGCCGTGGAATGAGCGATTGAAGGAAACGGAAGGGATTAACCGAAAACGACAGGAGACGCTACAATCGATGGGAATCTCACTTTCCTCAAAAGGCATCAAAATGAGTGGCAAGTCATCCTATTTGGTTAATTTAAATCCGGATCCGGCCTTATCCGAGTTACTTGTTTATAATCTGCCCGATGACGGGGACGCGTTTGTTGGCTGTGGCGAATCAAGCTATATTAAATTGTTATCATTTGGTATTGCCGAACAGCACGCAACTATTAATGTGACGAACGGAGTAATCAAGGCAAAGTTGTAAATTCTTATACGTTTATCATTTGTTTTTTGTTTTACAGAAGGGTGGTTATAAGGTCAGCCATTTGGCCCGTTAGAAGGTCAAGTCAGTTTTTTTCACGAAGGAGAAAAACGGGGTCCCAAAGTGTGATTTTATAAGGCCAAGTCAGTTTTTTTTACCCAAAGTTCAAGTCAGTTTTTTTGAGCTTGCTTTTTGGGAAAAAATCTTTAAGATCATGTCTTTTTAAGCTTTTTTGGAAACATTTTTGTCTATAAAAATCATCTCGTGTAACACTTTTTTCTATAAAATCATGTCTTTTTTATTTTCTGTAGCACTAATGGCGGAGAAAAAATTTTAGTGGTCTAAATTGTTTCAGATGGTTATAAGGTCAAGTCCGTTTTTTTAAAGTGTATTAAGGCCAAGTCTGTTTTTTAGACCTTGACCATTTTAACCGACAGGGAGTGTATATACCATTTTTACAACCTCGTTGAAGCTCATTCCGGAACCACAAGCTCTTTCCTGTATAAATGGGGAGCGGGTAGAGTCCGAGACGGAGTTAAAATCAGGAGATCGACTTCTGTGGGGTTCAAACCATTACTTTCGACTCACTATACCCGGCGCTAAAATTACGACCCCGGCTAATGAATCGGTGTGTGATTTTGAGGCGGCTCAGCGGGAGGTTATGCTGCACCAGCTGCCAGACGGCGCCAAAGAGACCCTTCATGAACTTGAAAATCGAATAAATGATGATGATGGAACTACCACAGTTATAACAGGTTCGACGCTTGTTTTATATTCTAGATAAAATGAATTACATTTAATTGGTTTTCACTAAAAAGTGATATGTACTATATCACTAAATAGTGATCCAATTTAGTGCTGTAGCACCAGAGGTCGACATTTTGGTGTCACTTTCTACCCTTAGCTTAACCCCTTTTGGGTTTTTTTGTTCAAAAACACGTCTCTATGTGAGTTTCACACACAATTTTTTTTGATTTTTTTCATGCGCAAAACCGACGGAAACTCATGTGTGACGATGAGTATCTTACTATTTTTTATTTACTAATTCGTAAAGATTCGCAAAAATTTGCGATTTAGGTTGGGAAAATATGGAGGCTATGAAGCTGAAATTGAACCAGCCAGGTTTGAATTCGTTCGCGAGTTTTTTTTTTCGCTAGCTCAGATCAAATTTAACACAGGCGGTTGAAGTGATTCTAAATTATCTTTCGATGTTTCGCTTCACCATTTAATTTAACCCTTAAGCACACCCTTGAGTTTCGAATACGCTTCAATTTAACTTTTCGTGCTTGCGGGTTAAATTCATCCGATGTCTCATTTTGAAAATTTATTTAGACACTTGCTCAGTGTCACGGTCCCTAGATATTGCGACTGAATATAATTCTCGCAGGCGAGGTGAGGCGACTTAAACATATATCTATATTTCTAACCGTCCCTTATTTCGTACATATGTCAGAATGTCTCATAAATTATCTAGCACCAAGGTCAATTCTGTTTTTTAGAAGCATACTTTTTGGAAAAAAATTTAAAAGTAGGTTGTCCAAACTGATTTATTAAATCAAAATTTTATGAATCAGTCTACCGCGAGAAAACAGTTCCGTACTTGGCACCGCGGTTTTGTCAGAAATGTTTATTGTAAGAAAACTTTTTGTTTCTTTTTTTCCGTAAAATAAAGTGTTATTTCAAATCGAGACTTTAAATTCAAATTATTAAAGCAATTCGAATGGTTTTAATTATTATATTTATCAGTTCAAAGACCGTTAAAATCTGCTGATAATGATTTTGAGTGGCGAAGAAACGCGTGTTTTTTCTTCTTTGTGCAGCGCGTCGACGTTGTGCGCTCAATGGCGGCCTCGAAGGCGCTCTTGATCAAAAAACAAAATCTTATTCACGACGAAAAGTTGACACGCGCTATCCAGTTCACGTTAAATTAATGCTTCTAGAAATAATTTTTTATATCTGCTCCGAACAAAATTAATAGAAAAAAAACCCAGAGAGTCATTTGCGAAGATGGAGAAAAGTAACAATTATATTTATGTTTCCGTGAAGTAGGAATCGGTGGAAAATGGTGGCAAAATTAAAGTAATAAAAGCAAAAAAGGGTCTTGAATGGTTCTGTCAGCAGGTCACACTGATTAGGGTATCCATAGCAAAAAAAAAAGATGAAAAATGCCGAAGATTACCGCTGTCAGAATCATGTACATTGCCGCCATAGAGATCGTACTCACCACCATCGGATTCATTCTTTATAAAAGGAAAAAGTGAAAATAAAAAAAAAATTGAACGGGATAGACACTTTTAGACGTGAACTTTATACAATTTCCGCCCACGCCTTGCTCATTTATTTTATACGAGATATCATACAATCATATCCCCCATTAACGCGTAAAGATAAAAGTCTCTAAATTTCCTAAACCAGTTCTTTTCACACAAAAACTGCCAAAAAATTGGATTTTGTTGCAATAAGTGGGTAGGGAGTGGGCGGAAATTGTGAAAAGTTAATGTCCAAAGGTGTTAAGATAAATAATCTCATTTTACTTGGCGTACCCTAACTTAGCGGAAAATTTTGTTTTCACGAAATGAAACCTACCCTTACTTGGCATTCCTACCATTTATAATGAGAACATTTTACCCGAGACAACAGTATGTTAAGAAATGTTGAATTTTGAATAGTTTTTTTTTTAATTAATTCCTTATCAAACTGAAAATCGAAACAAAAAACGGATTAGAATTTTCTCAAAGGGGGCATTCTGAATAAAAAAACTAAGAGTTTCTAATTCTTAATTAATCCCTTTCCGGACAAAACAAATCCGAAAACTCAAATTTACAGTTCAATAGACTCGCTGCAATTTTCTCAAAAAAAAAATTATTCATTTGGTCTATTTTTTTGATTTGTTTATTTTAAAATCGGCACTCTTGTGTTTACTGACCTAATACTCTAAAATTAAGTCTTGTTTGTTTCTCATTCGAAACACATTTCACAAACAAACAAACAAGTTGAGTAAATTTAATGAATTGATAAAAAAGGGGTTGGCCTCAAAATATTTAAATGGCTTAAAAATTACCAAATAACCCCCTGATTAATTATATTGACACCGATTATTTTAACAAAGTTGGGTCATATTTACATTTTGAACTGAAACATTAAGTAAAAATTAATAACTTCCAGAACTTAAAACATAAATAAGTCAGATGAACAAAAAACCATAAATAAAACTCATTTTTCACTAAAATTCGATGTCCAAAATCTGGTATCCAGGTCCCTTTAAAAGTAAAATAAAAAACAGAATTTTGAATTTCTAGATATCTGAAATGAGTTGAAGGTACCAGTAGAGTTTCATGAAAATCGGCCGAGCGTTTCTAGATTGTTTGTAGATTTCTTCGCTTGATTTGTACTTACTTGTTTTGCCCGTTCTCCATATACAAAAAATTACATACAATTTAGAAACACTCGCCCAATTTTCATGAAACTCGACCGGTAGAATTAAAAGCTTTGAAAACTAGAACAAAAATAAATATATTACAAGCGGAAACTTTTCATGATACACATTCAATAGCACAACTTTAATTAAAAATTTCGGAGATTACACAAAAAAATTCAAGTTCAGTAAGTGTCTTTTTTATCAATCCATTTAAGGATCTCAATACATTTAAGGATCTCAATTATCATTGTTAAATTGAGTTATTGTTGGGTGGGGTTCTATACCTATAATGTTCCATCAAATCAAACACGGCAAATACTATGTAACGAGTATAAAAGGTGAAACGTAGCTTAGAAATAATAATATGAAAAAAATAAAATTAATTTGAAACGAATTTGTTGGGCTTCACGATTGTCCAATGACCTTGCGCATACATCGATTGGATTATTCTCCCTGGCCGCTGATTGGCTGAAAAATAAACAGATAACAGGATACAGGAGGAAATTAAAAATTTTATTTAAAAAATTGGAAATACATTTTAAGTTATAAAATATAAACGAATTCAGAACCAAAATGGGTAAAGAGAAAACGGCCTCGGGTACGTAAAAACAAAGGATTTATCACAAGAGAAATGCAAACAATGTTACAAAAAAAGTACTTTTTTGCGTACAACGTGTAACAGAACACGAACCCGTTCAAATAATAATATGGGCATCATAATTAAAGAACTGTTTTGGCCAAATTGTAGAACTCAAAAAGTTAGTTAGATAATGTGGAACATGAAGTCCTGGAGATGTCTGTAGCGAGTTTTAGAGTTTTTGAAGTTCCAAAGAAAATCAGCCTTCAAAAAATACTAGAACTCGTCAGAGATATTTTCAGGACTTCATTTTCCACATTTTTTACTTACTTTTTGAGTTTTTTACTTACTTGCGCCAAAGCAGTTCTTTAATTAATATGACCTAGAGGCCCATATTTTTTTTGAAGAAATTGTAGAACGTTTATTTCTCAAATAAAATCATGGTCAATTCAGCAAAAGTTTTTTTTAATCTGAACTTTATAACCATATTTTCGGGCGAAAGCGGNTTTTTGTTTCTTTTGGTATATTAGTTATATTCTCTTGATGTAGTTAATAGGCAGTTTATATTTTATTGACCAATCGTAAAACTATTGCTTATCAAACGACGCTTAATCTTCATTTTCATAACAGAATCGTTTCATGAAATCGGGTCAGAAACCGGACACAAAATGAGTCATTATAGTCTAGCCACTTTTATTGATGATGAAACATATCAACAACGATATTTTTTATGATTTGCCTATAAATTATAATTTAGGCTATAAAACAATCGCTAATGACTCATTTGTTTATCCCCTTTTCGCCCAATTTTCATGAAATAATTCGTTTTATTCCAGATTTCAATCCCTTTTTCTAGGCATTACCGACAAAGACCGCTCTCACTATGAAAGCGTGATTGCGAACTTGAACCGCGAGTTAAATGAAACGAAACGCGTCGAGAGTCCGCGCAAACTCGAGAGGATAAATAGGCGAAATCGACTCAAGGAGGGCGTCCGTCTTCTCAAACTCGATTTGGCCCGAGCCCAGCACTTGGTGAATGAGGCAAACACATTATGCCATAGACTTCAACGTGATGTTCATTTTTCTGTAACTTTACGCATTCCCCCTTCGCGATTAGGGCCTTCCACTGAAACAGTTTAGGATGATATATTTAATGATTTATCTTGCCATAGCTAGGGACAACAGCTGGGATTTTAACCCGATTTTCAAAGATCTCTAATTTATCTATAAAGGTAGTTTCAAAGGTAATCGACCATTGCGGACCCGATGGGTGTAGTCAGAATGCTCTAAATTGTACCGGTTATAAGTTAAACCGGTAAAACCGCCAAAAATAAGTTTTTTGGCTCCCCTATATTAGCTCAACTGAGCTCAACTGAGATATGCACACAAAAAACGTGCTGCACCAAGGCTACGTTCTATCATTTAAAAAAAATTGCTCAGGTGTCGGGTTCATGTACCTCATCTCCCAGCTGTTGTCCCTAGCTATAGCTGTTTATAGAGGACAGTACTTAGTTTATCATCCCTAAAGTAGAAGCTCGTCTATTATGCCATGCGGCTATAAAACTGCAGCGGCCTGGGCGTGAAGACGCTATCTGGACGGTGGAAAAGCTGGAGGACCGAATGTCCGAAATGCGGGCTGAGCTCTTTGCCATGTCGTCGGACGATGAGGTGTCCGAAATGTCCGATTCTTTCTCTTCCCCAATGAGCCAGGGATCGAAATTTCACTTGAGAACAAAATCACATTTGATTGGAAATTCCTCAATCGCACCAAAATCATTTTTTGTGATTTCGTCGATTTTTTTTTAAACACACATGTGAACGATCGTTCTGTTCGCGTAATTGTGATTAGAAATTCCCCAATCACACCAAAGTCACATTTTTTGTGATTTTAGTCGGATTTTACAAATCACACCGTGCTTTTCGCGTGATTGTGATTTAAACGTTTGTGCTTTTATCATTTATGTGATTTTGTGGGCCTTTTGATCATAATCGCACGTTTTTTCGATCCCTGNTATGAGCAGTGAGCGGCCCGACCCCTTTCATGACGAGCATCAACAGTCGCTTATTGGTGTTGCATCGTTTTACCTGGAATCACTTTTTTATAACCTTCAGCGGCCTTTTGAGTATACGGCGCCCATTGTGTCGCCCAATGGAAAAGAGGCGGGAAAATTACGAGTGCGTCTCGAGCGGATTGCGGGTCGCATTCGGCTACAGGATCACGAAGAAGATACGGATGAAGAGGAGTCGCCTGTCGGCCATTATTTTACTTTCCGTATTGAGATTGTTGAAGCCATTGGTCTAAGTTTGGGTATCCAATATAAATCTCAAGTGTTTGAAACAAATGGAACTTTGTATAAATGGGCAGCGGGGTCTTTTGGGGAAAATAAAAAAAATGTTTTTAGGGGATTTTCTCTAGTTACCGGTATAATTTTCTTAATTCTCAGTAGGGTGCCCGCAACTTTCGAGTACACTAATACTATAATGGAAAAATCAAAATAGCCATTTGTTTGCAATTTCGATTCAT
>SCLG01000133.1:15413-40786 GCA_004367875.1 Oikopleura albicans
TAGTCCTTTTTCTAATCCTATGAGAAGCCTCATCCTCCTCCGCCCGTACACCTGGATCAAGAGGCCGCCCACGTCATGCAAGTAGCACTTTATCCCGACGGAATGTGGCGACACCGACATACAAGAAGCCTAGTCCCGGTTTTCTTGACCGTCGGGCGCGTTCCGATCTCGATCCGGCCTCATTTCACAAAGGTTTTTCGGTTGGACCTTCTACGGGCACCAATGGATTGACCAGGAGTGGCACGCCGAAAAAATTTGGCACTGTTGAATCAAGATACAGCCAAAAGAATCTTGGCAGGACGCCCAAAAAATCGACTCTTTCACAGCCGGGCAGTCGCTCTGGAAGTCCGCCTCACGATTCCTCAAAACGTCGCACGCCTAGTCGAATCCCGCGGTCGGCCGCCAGTTCCCGAGAGCCCAGTCCAGATGGTTTTGGACGTGTAACAGACAGGTAAGAAAATAAATTTAACTCCTACACTTCCTCGTTGTGTTCCCAGCTTCGTTTAAATACACATATGCCCCTCAATGCAAAATAAATACCTAACATTGCATATCTTATAATTTCTTATAATCTTATAATTTTTGTAGTATTTTATACACAAATCGATACTATACATTGCAAATTGGTTACCTAGTACAGGACATTAACTGCAAATTTGTGCATATTTATCCGGCTGAGAGCGCAAGAGTTGAAAAAAAAAATTATTCATTGAAATGAACGGGACAAGATTTCTCTATCAAACGTTTCCGTTTTTATGTAAGTCCACCAAAATTAATACCATGTGCAATTTACTTAAACTTGAGTTAAATTAACTTATTATTAAAATAATTATAACGCAACTTTGTGCTAGAAATAATTTGCCCCTGATCATGAAAACATACTCACCATTGGCCCGCTCGCCCACGACCCAGGCTGCTTATCGCCACAGCGTCTCAAGTGGGCGTCCTTACTCGCCACTAGCCCGGCCCAATTCCATTTCAACTTCCAAGATAACTAACCTTAAAGATAAGATAACTAACCGTTCAACGTCGGTTTCCAATTTGGCCCGTCGTCCGCTTGTTTTATTCGGCAGTCAAACAAATGGGCCAGGCGTGGCCGGTTCGGTTTCAAAATGGGTGACCGAAAGGCGACTGTCGAATAAGGCCGGCTTGACGTCGGATAATAATAATAACAAATCGCGGCCCAATTCGCGGTCCAGTTCCGTTGCTAGCACGGCTAATAATCCGAAAATGCGCAAAAGCGTGTCAACAAAAATACCGACCGCTCGTCAAGTAAACCGGACCATGTCCAAAACGGGCCGAAATAATACTAACCGAAAGGTCCGAAATACTAACCAGACGAGTAATAATAATAATACTAACCAGAGTTCTAATAGGCGCATTCTGCCCGGTGGTGCGGTCGGGGCTCAGTTGGTCGCAAATATTTTGGGCATGGAAACAATTGTCCCTTCGACCACAATTTCCCGTTTGACCGGTGCGACCACCAATGTGGAACGCAAAGAGGTCCTGGCCGTTATTGGGCGCATGTGTGACCAAAATCAACAATTGACCAAAACCGACCTACGCCGCCTAGCGGACACCATACAGAAACTCGTCACCACCGGCTCGGATAAAATGCTCACCCCGGTATTTGACGTTATACCAAAGATACTGAAGGCATACGCACATGAAGAGCCGATGAAGGAGTGGCTCTATGTACTACTGACAGGTATAGTTGAGAAACTTTTTGACTATTTCCACTCGATTTGAGGTTGTCATTTTTAATATCTTAAGATATTTCCCTATTATATTTCCCTTTAAGGGAATTCGTATATTTCCCTTAAAGGGAATTCGTAATACGAATTTCGTATGTTGTGAGATTTTCTTATTACAATCACAATTTCTTTGAATAATTAGAGAGGACCCCTCCTCATTTTTGAGAAATTTAGAAATTATACATAAAAAAACACTTTTTGGGGGTCTAGGAGTTAAAATTCGGCGGTCATCTATATGAAGTTTTTTCATCAGTGGACCGAACTTTATACTCTAGTATGTCCATTTGTTTGATTTGGGCACTTTTTGAAAATGGAAATAAAAGTTCCGGGCACCCTAGTTATAAGGTCAAGTCCGTTTTGTCACTAAGGTCAAGACCATTTTTTGCACTAAGGTCAAAAAACTAAAGTCCGTTGTTTTGCACTAAGGTTAAAAAACTAAAGTCCGATTTTTGAATAAAGACGTCATCTTCATTTGCTCCGGTATATGGCGGTACCGTCTTTTTTGTACTTAAGTCTTACAGCCTTTTTCTTAGGGTTGGTTGTTTCTTTTCTGTAGAAAAAATTATTTTTAGGTGTCTTAAAACGTCTTGGACAGCTTCTTGGAGTACATAGGGAGAAGGCCCTTGAAGTGCTGGATTCAATTCGAGACGAATATCCAAAAGACCTCATTTATTCTCGCGTAACCAAATTCCTAATAGATCAAACCGCACTTCCATCGGTACGTTATTTTTTATACATGTATTTATAATATAAGTGTACTAATTGTATAAGTGTAATATTTCGTATAATTCAGACGGGCCAGAAGTCAGCGATTTTGCGATTTTTACGCGAGCTATGCCAGTATCTAGACAGTGCAATTATTCAAAATTCAAGTGAGACACGTCTAGTAATTTCAAAACTCGTCAATTGGTGTAATGAGCCGAAAAATGCAGAGGTCAGGCGAGAAGCGGCCAAATCTATTCGCAGCCTGTTTGCCTTAAATCCGGCCCAGGTTCGTTTTTACTTTTTTTTTTTAATTTTTTTAAATATATATTTATATATACGTTTATTTTCATGTTTGTTTGTAGTTTTCGGCGGCACTGGCCGACTTGCCGAAGCCATTCCAGGAAGGAGCAACGAAGGCACTGCGAGATAATTCAAACGATGAAGCTTCGATATCGTCCGGTTCAATGGATTCTTCACCGCATCACTCACTGCCCACTGCCTGTACGCGGGATACAACTTCATCATATTTCAGACATAAATCAAATATAGGCTCAATTCCAAGTAAGTCATAAATCCTCATTTAACCCAAATCCAACTCATTTTTTAAATATTATAACCGAACACCGACCAATGGCAATTGTAGGCAGAATTTTTAGGTTATTTTATCTGTTTTTCGTCGGACGAAAGTACCGGTNGGCAAAAATGTTTATTACAGTACTATTTACATGTAAAGTTTGACCGGTCATAAACACCGGTACTTTCGTCCGACGAAAAACAGACCCCCCCCTACGCCATGTGTGGGTTGAGTGAAAAAAAGTCGTCTTTATCAAACGCTATTATGGTCTAGACGCCATAATAGGTCAAGTCAGTTTTAAGATAAATCATGTCTTTTTTTGTTCAATAAATTTAGAACGACACATGTAAATTTTAGAACTTATTGACAAAAAAAAAATTCAGATGAATATAAGGTCAAGTCAGTTTTTTCAAAGTGTGACCTTATAACCATACCCCTTTACTTCAAAGTCAGGACTAAGGATCTTAGTAAGGAGTCCTAAGGTTGAGTAAAAATTGTTCGAGAACAAATTGTTACAGTCCTTACTCATTTATCGAACGTTTTAGTAATCTTTTGTGGAAAAAATCTGTAAAATCATGTCTTTTTACGTTTTTTTTTGTTGGATGAAGTCCTCCCTCCCGCTGGCACATTTTTTTTTATAGAAATGATTTTCTAGAGTGAAGACCATAATTGTTTGGGGGAAATCAACCGGTATGATTAACCACTAGACCATGAGAGACAAAAAATTGCTCCCACACCGGGAATCGAACTCAGGCCGCCGTAGTGAAAATCCAGAACCTTAACCACTTCGCCATGTGGAATAAAAAAGCCTGCTCCCAGACCGGGAATCGAACTCAGGCCGCCGGAGTAAAAATCCGGAATGTTAACCACTTCACCATGTGGAATAAAAAAGCCTGCTCCCAGACCGGGAATCGAACTCAGGCCGCCGGAGTGAAAATCCGGAATGTTAACCACTTCACCAATCATTTTTCTAGAGTGAAGACCATAATTTGTTGGGGGAAATCAACCGGTATGATTAACCACTAGACCATATGGGATATAAAAACATTATGAGTGCTACCTACTGTAAATTTTTCAATTCGTACTAATGTAGGAAATCAAAACTATTGTTAGCCATAGGTCGGCACTCGGGTAGAGCCCGGGTTGGGTAGCCATGTTTTCGGTCGGGTAGCCATTTTTCTCGTAAACGGTTATAATGGCAGGTCGGTTTTTAGGCCCGGCCTAATAATCACACCCAACCCAACCAAGTCCTTCAACGATCCTTAACTCGTAAGATCCACTTCTTACAATATTTTGTGGGTAACGATATTGTATACACTCAGTACAATACTGTTAGCAATAAAACTAAATCAGAGGTCGGCACTTTTGGACCCTACCCTGATTGGACCCGAATGGACCCGATTGGACCCTAATTTTTTAGGGTAGGGTCCACTTTTTTTTTTGCCATGGTCCAGTAGGGTCCAATCGGGGTCCAATTCGGGTCCATTAGGTGTGGTTTGGGTCCACTTTTTTTACAATTTTTGCCGACCTCTGAACTAAATTATAAACAACATTTTTTAGAGTATAAATCCAGTCCGCCGCAGTGGTCGTCGGGAAACCATTTGCGAAAAGCGAATTCAGACTTGGTTTCGACGCATATTACAAATGTGACAAAACAAATTCAAAGTCTGAATTTCGATGGCAATATCGACGACGACGAGGCGTTCATCCAGGCCGAAAAGGTACTAATTAACGTTTTTTTAAGTTTTTATTAAACTTTTGTGTAAATTTTGGTCTAACCCGACTAAAGCTTTCATTAATTTCAGCAAAAGAATGACCTTGACCGGTCGCGCTTCGAACAGGTATCAGATTGATTTAATAGCAGAGACATGTCTAGACTTATATTCCGCAGAATTAGCATTTATCATATGGTTGGTTTTAAGAGTTTTTTTCTAATTAAATCCAAAATATCTTGAAATGTTATTTGAACACAAAAAAATTCCCGATAGCCTGCCCTAATTTTAGGGTAAACTCTTTCGATTATGCGAAAAATTCACATAGATTCAAAATTGTTATTTTAGATTTTTAAAAATATCCGTCTATTAGAACCTCTTTGTTTTTTTCTGGTGTAAAATAGGAATGTTTCTAGTATGCCTTTGTTTTTGATCACCATAAACAAACAAAAAATTCATATTTCCGAGTTTTATCCAACACAGAGCAAGTTCTTGATTCGATATTTAACTTTTTTGTACCAGAATTTTTCAGAGAGGATTTGGATTTGATATTTCTCTTAATTGTGTGTATAACAGGTTGGTTAAAAAGTACCATTCCAAGTTTATAAGTTATAAATTATAACTCAGTACAGTTATTTACTAATTAGAACTAAAAACCAGGAGATTACATTCTTTAAATATTTTTGCTTGTTTTTCAATTGGTTTTAACCCTAACTTAGACCGTACACTTGGTACTATTCAGGGACCGTACAGTGTGGACGAAATGGTGGCCGTGTGGACCAATATGTCTACACTGTACGGTCTAGGGTTAAGGTTTTCCTGCAATTTTCAAGTTGACTACAAGTTCAATTGACTTAAAATTCTAGTGAAAAATAAGGTTTATCAAATAATGGAATTTCGAATAAGCTAAATTTCTCTTAATACCAAGCATACCAAAACAATTAAAAATCGTTCCGTTTGCGTTTATTGATTCGGCGTGATTGCCTGTAGGCAAAACGCTTTTTCCACTTTATTCGTCCGAAACAGAAAACATTATTGTTTTGTGTTTAAAACAACTTATGCAATTATCCAAGTACTTATTATTAATAAAAAAATACAGCTATGCACGTCTCTAAGGTCGTGCCAATTTTTTTTGTTTTTCGACTCTTGATTTAAAAAAAAAAATAAAATAAAACGATGATAGATTTTTTAGGTCGAGTTGAAATGCCAGATTGATTTTTTAAGCCTTAAAATTACCGTAATTAAAAAAAAATGAAAAGCCGAAAAATATCTTCGTGATATTATACAATGTCCTCATACATGGCCCGATTTTCGATTTTTAACCCCGGAGCGTCATAAATATTCTTCCTCTAAAAAGATTTTTACATAATCAGTGATTATTAATCACAAATTTACAATATTGATATTTACAAAATATCGGCCATGGAGACCGAATTTGTTAAGGTTTTTTGTATTTTAACTAGCACGCGCCGAATTTATTTATTTCTGAGCGTCGTCGCGTTTTCCTTGTTTCCAAGCGGGAAAATACGATTGTATCTTTGTAATTGGTTTTCGTTTACGGGCTTAAATATTGACGCGCTCTAGGAGTTTAAATTTTATAATCTGGCCATCGGCGAGAAATGAACAATAAAGTGAAGATACGTTTTGTTTTTGGAATTTTTTCATTCCGACAATTTTAAGGCCCGATAAATCAATCTCGCTAAAGTGCTAAAAATCTAATCTGACCTAAAACAATTATTTTTAAATTTTGATTTGAGAGTACCAGGAGTGTAAGCGTTACTTCATACATGCATGGCTGTAATATATTAATGTATTTTTTGTATAACTTGATTACTTAAGAATATGCGGGATGAATTTGACGCGCTTGACAATACATTGAGCAATGCTGGTATTTTGGAACCGGTCGATTTGGTAAATCGACCAACAACGGTTAAACAAAATATGCTGTTGGAGGCAATACGCCTTTTCCAACGTAAAGATGCCGAGTCAACTCAAGCCGCCATGAAATTTGTTCGAGAGGCAATTCGAGACCCCGTAGATGACGCCGACGATAATAAATGGAATAGGGTATGTAATATGCTGTATGTTTGAAACTAAATTAACTTAATTACGCTGCATACCTTGAATTATGAAATAGAAATAACAATACGGTTGTATCGCCCATATCTTGACACATTTTGGCCCGATGAGTCACGATGACGGTGGGCTATTTCCGCCCCTAATTGAGAAAAATTTCTATTATTTTTAGATTTTAGGCCCTATGAGTCAAATAGCCCACTTGCACCCATCATTGGGCTAAAATGTGTCAAGATATTTTGGATGTTTTTATCGAAATAAATATTTAATCTAGGTTTTCCCGCTCTTGCTAGAGACAGCGGAAGATTCGTCGTCGCGTGCGGAATTCAGAGTGACCGCACTGCACTGTCTCCGTGACATTAGTGAGACAAGAGTGACGGTCGCGACAGATAACGCGGAGCTTGCCATATCAAAGGTAATTTATTAATTATTGCTGGTACTCCTTACTTTATTTCAAAGACCGTGTTTTTACTCATTTTCCAATGAAATTCATGTCTTTTTACACATTTTTATAGAAGTCCCCTACGTACTTAGAGAACAGTGTACTTAGAGAACAGTCAGGTTTTTAGACAATGTCTTTTTGAGAGAAAAGTTTTGATAATCATGTCTTTCTGCACCTTCTCCGGGCCAAGCCAAAAAGGGGTCACATTTTGTTTTCATAAAATTTTTTTAATCTTTTAGTCTTCACTGAAGCCCTTTTTTATTATGGTTATAACTTATAACTTATAAGGTAAAGTCACTCCTTAAATTTGGGTTGACCTTATCGGTACAGGGGGTGGCGATTATAAGTTATAAGATTTACACTAAGGTCACAAGGTTTTTTTTGCGCTAAGGTCAAGTTATTTTTTCTTGCACTAAGGTCGAGTCAATTCTCTTGGGAAAAAATCTTTGAAATAATGTCTTTTTACGTTTTTTTAATGAATACCTCATACTAAGTAGGGGTTAATCTTGGCGATTGTTTAACAATTTTAACATTTTCTTCAATTCAGTTCTTGATTATCATGAGTATCGACCAAGAGGATCGAAACTTGCGTGATGTGAGTCGGGCCAGTAATAACGCAGCCTTGGCACTGCTCAACAACCTTTCGGTTTGGCACTGTCTAACGCTTCTGTCAACGCACGTTGGCGAATCCTTTCCCGTTGGTCGCGATGCGATTGATTTATGTCGATCGATTATAGAAGAGAAGTCGGAATTTATCTCGACTTCTGCTATCGATACACCAGAGGCCCAGAAATCAATCCATCAACTTCTCACAAAACTTATGGAGCAGGTAATTTAGTACTCTAATGTCTTTCATCTTCGATTAAATAAAAAGTCCAAAATTTTGTTTTTGGGCAAGAGTCGGCTTAATTCGTTTACAGTACGGGAACGAATAACTTTAGTCAATAGTCGGTAAACCTCGTTAAATAATGATATTGTTAAAAAACGTTTCACCCAAAATTAAAAGTTAAATATGTTAGAATAGGTGACTTGATCTACAGGGGGCTTGGTTATAACTTATAACTAGGACAGTCGCCTGAGATTTTGACCCGATTTTAGAAGTGCTTCAAAATGATTGATTTTCAGATATATATGGTAACCCAATACGGCGCATCTCGTGGTGAACCTTAGAAGTGGCTACTGCCAATCGGTTAATAGTTAACCACGAANGGTACAGGGGGTGGCGATTATAAGTTATAAGATTTACACTTTTTTTTTTTATATAAATTTTATTGTGCATTATACATAATGACAGTAAGGTGTAAAATTTAGAAAAGTTATCTTAAACATACTAAAAAGTAAATATTAAGTAACCTTTCTAGAAAAAGGTAAACCCATTTACCGGACCTCAAAAATGTGTGAAGAGGGGGTAAATGGGGTCAAAGAGGGGTCAAAGAGGGGTCAAAGAGGGTCAAAGAGGGGTAAATGGGGTCAAACACTAAGGTTAAAAAAGTTTTTTCAACAAAAAAAATATATCTCTTTTGGCCTTTTGTTCGTCGAAGACCTCCCCTCCCACTGGCACATTCATACAGGGGGTCTGGTTATAAGGTCATAAGGTTTTTTTTTTGCGCTAAAGTCAAGTTATTTTTTCTTGCACTAAGGTCGAGTCAATTCTTTTGGGAAAAAATCTTTGAAATAATGTCTTTTTACGTTTTTTTTAATGAATACCTCATACTAAGTAGGGGTTAATCTTGGCGATTGTTTAACAATTTTAACATTTTCTTCAATTCAGTTCTTGATTATCATGAGTATCGACCAAGAGGATCGAAACTTGCGTGATGTGAGTCGGGCCAGTAATAACGCAGCCTTGGCACTGCTCAACAACCTTTCGGTTTGGCACTGTCTAACGCTTCTGTCAACGCACGTTGGCGAATCCTTTCCCGTTGGTCGCGATGCGATTGATTTATGTCGATCGATTATAGAAGAGAAGTCGGAATTTATCTCGACTTCTGCTATCGATACACCAGAGGCTCAGAAATCAATCCATCAACTCCTCACAAAACTTATGGAGCAGGTAATATAGTACTCTAATGTCTTTCATCTTCGATTAAATAAAAAGTCCAAAATTGTGTTTTTGGGCAAGAGTCGGCTTAATTCGTTTACAGTACGGGAACGAATAACTTTAGTCAATAGTCGGTAAACGTCGTTAAATAATGATATTGTTAAAAAACGTTTCACCCAAAATTAAAAGTTAAATATGTTAGAATAGGTGAGTTGATCTACAGGGGGCTTGGTTATAACTTATAACCAACCCCCTGTAGATCAAGTCACCTATTCTAACATATTTAACTTTTATTTTTGGGTGAAACGTTATAACTTATAACTGATAAGATCAGCCATTTGGACCGTTATAAGGTCAGTTTTTTGCACTTAGCTCAAGTGAGTTTTTTGAGAAGCATGCGTTTAGGGACAAATTCTTGAAAATCATGTCTTTTTAAGCTTTTTTTGGATGAAGACCTCCCCGCTCAAGACCTTATATCCGCCCCTTTATTATGTTTTATATGAATTCAAACCGATAACTTAAATATTTTAGTGGATGTCGGAACAAGCAGCAGTACGAAAAGCAGTAGTGTACTGTTTGGTGCTTTTCCATATGGCGAAAAAAGAGGTCGTCCAGCCATACCTCGATCAAGCCTCGACAACCAACAAAAGGCTTTTCGATTTATACTTGAAGAAGCACACCACGTCAAATGGATAATTAAAAAAATCCATCACTTTTTTCACTCACCAAAAATAATAATAGGATCATTTCACACTTTCACATACTATATTTTGTATCACATGTTTCTACTGTTAGCTCACGTTATTCACGCAAATCTGTACCATACCGTATGCTGGCTCACAGACTGTCGGGCTTTGAGCAATCTTCATATGAATTATAACGCTATTTTGGTATTAGCGCGACATTCTGTGAACGAGTACACGGTATAAGACGCTTTTCTTGTAATTCCAGAAAAAATACAATACTCAGTTCAAATTTAAATATTTTGCCTCATTTTTTACTCTAGGAAAACACTAATTGAGACGTTCCATATTTTTATCAGCATTTATTATACATTTTTTTGATTATTTTTCGTGTGGTCACTTTGGGCAATCTTTAAGGACTAAGGTCCAAAGATGAAATATAAGCGGACAAGCTGGTTATGATTTATATGGCCAGTCTTTTGTACCCCTGTAGCGCCTAGTCATTTTTTTTTGTCTTACCATTATGGGTAATTTTTCGATCTTTTTATGGTCATGATGTAGATTAATCGCCTTTTTATTTTTATATATAGAAGACGTTTTCTAGCATAAGTAGTGTACATCTGGCATTCCTTGCCTTCTTTTATTTTTGTCCTGTACCCAGCTATCAGAAGTTTTTTATCTGTTCTAAATAAATACATGTCACTTTTTAAGTAAATTCAAGACCCTAGAGTCATCGCGCGAAAAAAATCAAAAATTAAAATGCAAAGATGGTTTTTGTTTAGCTTTTGCTCTCAATATTTCTACCTCTTATTAACCAGGCATGACATGAATTTACGTCAAATTTTACACAAGCGTCAGAGATGGGGCTAGTGTAATAACTGGGACGGTACCAGCGATTTACCGGTTGTTATTACCGGTAAACCTTTACATGTTATTAATATAAATAATGTGAGCAGCCATTCAATATCCGTTTAATAACCGTTACTTTTCTATCTAAAAGGTTGTAAGTTGTAAAAAACGACTATATTTAACTTGGCTTGATATAGAAAAACGGCAAGTCGGTGCTAAAAACCAGTAACCTAGTTATTGAACTAGCCCCATTCACAACTCAAGTCAAGTTTCTATCATGCTTGGTCTAAAAGGAGATAGAGAATGATTAAGACTAAAAAGACCCGTCAAATAATATTGCTTCAAGTTTTTTTTTTGTTGAGAGGCACGTGAGAAAAGCTAATACGCGAAAGGTCGCTGTTTCGATTCCAGTACTTCTCAAATACTTTTCGCTTCCCTCACGTGTAACCTAGCAAGTTGTTAGGCCTATAGCTAGGGGTGCTCGCATATTTTGATTCGGTATCGTCCGAATTAGTACAAAGTGAATAACGTCAAATTTAATAAGTTATTTTTGGGAATAAAAGATTATACCGTATAAATTTGAGGGTTAAATTGGCCGGGGAAAGTTCAAAGGGCCAAGAATTTGGACCCGTATAATTTATAGGGGTCTTTATTCCTGGCCCTTTTGAACTTTTCCCCGCCAATTTAACCCTCGAATTTTCAATACAAAGGTTTCTTGAAATTTCACAAGATTTAGTCCAATGTAGATGCAATTAACGGGCCGATTTTCGACCCGTTTACCTTCATCCATGTTGGTGTACTAATCTAGACGACGTATTTAATATGTCCGTTCGATAAAGAGCCCTGACTGAACCAATAAGCTGGCAGTCTAATGCAGTTTCAATTAAACATAAAATTTATTTTGAATCGTTTTTTTCGCCCGAAACGGGAATTACTCATTTCTTGTTGGCCCAACAAGATTATTTTTTATTCACACAATTTTCTGCCAATTAAAAATATAAAATAATACTAACACCCCTATCTATAGCGATATATAAAGTTTATTACATATCAATAATAATTTAATCCATAAAGAACTTTTTTGCTTCGACAAGTTTTTTTTTGTTTCGCTGAAACTGTCAGAAAAAAAAAATAAATCCATGTGTCCAACTAAAGCCTATCGTCAAAATTAAGCCGATTCGAATGCAGATTTATGTCAAAATTTTGGTCTACGCAAATTAAGTCTGTACGCAAATTAAGTACACTCCCATAACAAAATGCCGGATAGTGCAGTTATTTGGACCAGTTTTAATCTACGCTATTTGCACTTATTTGGACACTTTTTTGCCTGGCGAAGTGCTCAAATAAGTGCACTGGGAGTGTGCTTCTTTTAACAAACCTCAAATATTGCTTTATTTTGACGTCAAGGTAAATCGGTTTCGTCAATTACAAAGGTTACGTTTACCATGAATCAAGTTTACCAGTCCTATCCAAGGAGTTAAACAGTTCTAGCATTAAAAAGAACCTGTCGGAGTGAGAACCTACGCCCGGATTAAATTCGTAATCAAATAGTACTAATCAGTTTTTAAATAGCGTCCATAAATCTCACCGGAACTTGAGCCTTCCCATTTTGATGAAGCCTGCTTGTTATGTTCAATCCATATCAGCCAAAAATGTAATTTATTCTTCATGATCCGGTCGCAAGCTAACTTTGAAAACAAATTATTGGCAATGACTTATTAATCTCACTCCTTGTTGTATTGTTTTACCTGTTGTGACATGTCATCCCATGTTTTCCGTGCATTCTATCACAACAACTACAAATAATTATTATTAAACAAGTCCGTTCCGGAACTGTCCATAAGGTGGCTCGCAGCAGCATTGTTTTCCTTACAACCAATTAATATCGAGATCATGTTGAAAATGATGTATAAAAACATATATTTTGGGTGTTTAAATCTGAGCGTGATTACAGAAGGGTGCCGTGTGCGTGTTGTACAGCTGTCGTGGTCTAGGGTTTATAGACGCGACCGTACAAATCACATAGTTGAACGGAGGGGATCCGGGGGTACAGGGGGTAAAATACAGGGGGTATTATGACTAGAATGGCTCTGGTAGGGTATACAAAATCACAGCCACGTGCTCATGTTTAATCTGAGAGCACTCACACGGTATCAACGCCTAATATAAATTTGATAATCCCAGACTGAAATTTTCAGTGAAACTAATGAATTACGGTTATAAATTATAACTTATAATAGATACGCATGTAATAGAGAGAAAGAGGGTTGGTTATATGGTAACCTTCTTTAGCCCTTTAATGTGGGCCTTACGATCTTTTTTACACGAAGGTCTTAGGGAATTTTTGGATGAAAATTAGTGTGAACTTAACACTGTGAAGTTCAACGCGTGCCTCACCCGTTTTATTTTCATCTGAACTTTGTTCAAGACCATCATGAAATCAGCTTGAACAACCAATTCGTAGTTTTTATCTCTATATTAGAACGTATTGACGGTGTTAACAATTATGCAGTGTGTAGGCGATGTAAAAAAAGTAAAATATAATTATGATTTCCAATAAATCGTTCAACGATTTATATTACACTTTATAATACCATTTTTTGTTAATATCTTGATTTTCACGTTCTTCGGACTGGTGTGTACAAAAAAAATACTGAATTACTATTTGGTATATAGCGGTTATATTTTCACGTCACGGAAGTACCTGAATATGGTATTTTTTCGAACTGTAAAAGAAATTATTGAAAAAATCCATATGAATTAAAATTATCAAAAATACATTGACGGGGTTTTTCACTACTGCGCCCAATACTTTAACCGGTAAAATTTGTATGACCGGTCTGAAACTTCTTATTAAACGCCCCCATATATTGGGCGTGGTTCGCCAAAAAAATCAAACTCATACCATGACTGGTCCAGGAAGTATTAGAGAAGTATTTGGAGCAGTAGTGAAAAAAACCCCGCCATCAAATTTTATTATTTTCTATTTTTATCGAATTCTTACCGAAAGTTATGGTTAAAAATGTGTCGTGCGAAAAAATGGCTCGAAGTTCTTCGGGGACGAGTTAACGAACCTGAAAGCGTGCTAACTAAGATATTTTCCTAAATACAGGGGGGTCTTGTTATAAGGTCACAAAAGGTGACCGCTATAAGGTCAAGTCATCTTTTTTGCACTAAGGTCAAGTCATTTTTTTCTTGCACTAAGGTCAAGTCATTTTTTTTGAAGTATGTGTTTTGGGAAAAAATCTTTGAAATCATGTCTTTTTACACTTTTTTCCTATAAAATAGTGTCTTTTTAAACATTTTGAAGAGTGAAGACCATAATTTTTTCGCGAAAATCGAATATTAGTAAAATTTTTTTTTAATGGCATTAACTGGTCAAGTCATTTTTTTTGAAGTGCATTAAGGTCAAGTCATTTTTTTCGGGCTTGACCTTATAACCCTGTAATTAAAAGTTTGATATGGTAAAAATTCCTCAAACGTTTCTAAAGTCGCTTTGCCCGCCAAAAATAGTCTCCTTTCCCTGCCCTTGCCACCAGTTGTTTTATTGTTTAATCATATTTTAATAGTTCTGTAATCAGGCTTTGCAGAAAAAACTTCATCATTTCGCGGAATTAAAAAAAGTGGGTCATTTTTNGTTACAAGTGGAAAAACATTTCAAAAATTGTTTGATTTAAAATTGTGAGAGAAAATTGTGAGATAATATTGTCATTGGTCACAAATGGAGAAACTTCGGCGGAATGCCCTTTCGTAAGTAAAATGAAATTTTTAAACCATTTTTAATGTGGGCCTTTAATGTGGGCCTTTAATGTGGGCCTTGCAATCCTTTTTACACGTACGTGTAGGTCTTGGGGAATTTTTGGATAAAAATGTGTGTGTTTGTGTGAAATTCAGTGCGTCTCTCGCCTTTTTGATTTTCATCTGAACTTTGTTCAAGATCATCATGAAATCAGCTTGAACAACCAATTCGTATTTTGTATCTTTTTATTAGAACGTATTGACGGCGTTAACAATTATGCTCAATGTGTAGGCGATTTAAAGAAAGTAAAATATAATTATGATTTCCAATAAATCGTTAACGATTTATATTACACTCTAGTATACCATTTTTTGTTAATATCTTGATTTTCACGTTCTTCAGACAGGTGTGTACAAAAAAAACTAAATTACTATCTGGTAAATAGCGGTTATATTTTAACGTCACGAAAGTACCTGAATATGGTATTTATTCGAACTGTAAAAGAAACTATTGAAAATATCCAAATGAATTAAAATAATCAAATACTTTAACCAATACTTTAACCGGTAAAATTTGTACGACCGGTCTGAAACTTCTTATGAAACGCTTCCATATATTGGGCGTCGTTCACAAAAAAAACTCAATCAAACTTATACCATGACTGGTTCAGGAGGAGTTAGAGAAATATTTGGAGTACTAATGAAAAAACCTCGCCATTAAATTTTATTATTTTCTATTTCTATTGAATTTTTACTCAAAGTTATGGTAAAAATGTGTCGTGCCAAAATATGGCAGGAAGTTCTTCGGGCCGAGTTAACGAACCTGAAAGCGTGCTAACTAAGATATTTAAAATAATTAAAACTTCTTATTTGATATGGTAAAAATTCCTCAAACGTTTCTAAAGTCGCTTTGCCCGCCAAAAATAGTCTCATTTCCCTGCCCTTGCCACCAGTTGTTTGATTGTTTAATCATATTTTAATAGTTCTGTAATCAGGCTTTGCAGAAAAAACTTCATCATTTCGCGGAATCGAAAAAATGGGTCATTTTTGTTGTTATTACTTAAGTAACATGAAAAAATGCAGGCCATAGTTAACTACTTCTAGTTGGATATTATCCCCAACCTTACGTTGATGAGCATCGAAGAAATTCTGATAGGTGCATGTGTGTTATTGAATTTCAAGTTAAAATTATCACACTTTGTTCGCGTATGTTAACAAAAATAGTCCTCAGTTTTTATTGCAGACTCAATCTAATGAAATAAGGATAAAGATGAGGACTATAAGTGAATCATTTTATTAAATATAGTCAAGAAATTGAGAGAAAAAAAAGTTAAATACCGGTAAAATTAAGGTAAATTGACCTCAAATGACCTTCAATCCTTAGTCATTAGACCTTCTAATCATTCGAAAACTATAGTATACAGTCTTTACTTTCAATACGGGCGCTTTTTGTTATAAAAATGTCCCCAAAATTCGACTGTTTGGTAAATGGACACTTAACGACAATTCACCCGAATACGGACGCTATTTTCGAGAATCAAAAACGTCCGTATTGGAAGTGAGCACTGTAACTAATGAAATAATCACAGACCTTTTTAGTCTTCATTTTGGACCAATAACTGGTTATCCGAGGGGCTGTTAAATAAAATGGTTGTGGCCACCCCTCCCTGTTTAGGTCGTAAAGTAATTCCTGGGTGACCCAGGCTGGGTCGGTCTAAAATAAAAACGACCTTTTTTCATTTAACATTAAATTATACGTAAAATCTCTTTTTAGAGCTCTGCGATAAGGCGAAAGAAATCTTAACACACGAATCGAACGTCCAAGAGGTCAGATGCCCTGTGACGGTTTGCGGCGATGTACATGGACAATTTCACGATTTGATGGAGTTATTGTGATACGAGTTTCTGGCGTTTTTGGCGTTTTCTGGTTTTGGGCGATTTCGGGTTCGGGCGAATTCTCAATTCAGCTAACCTGCATAGACAAATTGAAGAAAATGCAATAAATAAACAAAAAATAAACACAAAAATATAAAATAAATAAAGATTTTTTATTTGTCNAAAAAACTTCATCATTTCGCGGAATTAAAAAAAGTGGGTCATTTTTGTTCTTATAATTAAAATGAAAAAATGCCGGCCATAGTTAACTACTTCTAGTTGGATATTATCCCCAACCTTACGTTGATGAGCATCGAAGAAATTCTGATAGGTGCATGTGTGTTATTGAATTTCAAGTTAAAATTATCACACTTTGTTCGCGTATGTTAACAAAAAATAGTCCTCAATTTTTATTGCAGACTCAATCTGATGAAATAAGGATAAAGATGAGGACTATGAGTGAATCATTTTATTAAATATAGTCAAGAAACTGAGAGAAAACAAAACGATTAAATACCGGTAAAACTGGTCCCTACCCGAATTGACAGAATCTGGACCTGACAGATTTGTATTGTTTTTATTTTGTCAATAACTTATTGACAATAAGAGACTTATTATAAGACATTCTTATAATCAATCCGAAATATTTAAAAAAAATGAGATTACGTTAAAATATTTGCGATATTTTTTAACAATGGCCTATTGACAGAAAAAATAGTAAACAAATTCAAAAAATCTGTCAATTCCAGATCTTGTTGCTGCAAATTACAAGAAAAATATGAAGCCCGAGACATTCTGGCCATAAGTTATGGCGCGACCGCGGAAGCTGTGTCTAATAATTTCAATGACTTATTGAATGATAAAAAAAAACTGACCCATAATTTCAGAATTCTCATCGGAATTGTTGTTTGGCAGCACTAACAGTACACCGGGAAGGCGACGTGTTTTACTGGTTTACTCTAAAAGTAAAAAAATCTTTTGTGATGTTAAAAAAATCTTGAATATATTTTGTCATATTATTCACAAATTGAAAAAATTCTGGAGCTATGATTTTTTTTCTTTATTTATTTCGTTTCAGAGATTTTATTTTTATTTCCATGATTTGTAAAATAAAGTGAGATTGGTGTACAGTTATGTTGAAAAAGTACTTTAGTTCACTTTTGCCTAATTAACCTGAAATACCCCACGTATACTACTACAGTATCAGTAGCATCAGTAAAAAAATATGAATTATCTCTAACAAATTCTAAAATGAAATACTTGCCATTTCTAATCGTCCAAATAGTTTAATATTAAAATATTGTAAATAAGGTTGCTCAAATTTATTTAGAACGGTTTATAAAAATATTTTTGAGGTTCGTAAATGTTATGGCTTTACAGTAGAGGCTGTACAGTAGAAATAACGCATGATTAGTTTAGTATATTTTGTAGCAAAATACACAGTGTCCCAATCCATTAGCAAGATATGAAAGACATATGATTGCCATCTGTATCTTTCTAGCGGATTGGGACACCGCGTGGATTTTGTTACAAAAGAGACTACACTAATAATCGTAGAAATTTTGAAGTGCGGGTACAGTTCGTAGCGTCCTCGTACTATTAGTGCTCAATCAATAATTAATCCCCAAAAAACTGCCAAATTTTTATGAAATTCTTCATGTAACACTTTGTTAATCATAATACCCTTTTGTTTTTTTATAATAAACCAAATACGCTTTGAGTACTTTCAACTAGAGCAAAACAAAGTTTTGAGGAAAATCTTATTTTCTGTCATGGAAATAATTATTGTAGTCGTTTTTATTTCAGTACAGTCGGTCACCTCTAAGTGTGACCGTAGTTTATTCTTACCTCTTTCAGCCCGTCTGAAAAACGTGTTTATTGCGAAAGATGCAGACTAAATTTGGTGGACATTAGAAGGAATCGAACTGTACATAAAATTTTTCACGAAGTAAATTAAACTATCATAGATAATCCAGGATTTTTTTTACTAGTTTAATTAAAGCACTGATAAGGAAACGGTAACATTTTTTCTCCCCTATTTATTCACATAATTATGTTTTTTACTTTTTTTTAAATGTATTGGACCAAAGAAAAAAAATCAGGGAGAACTAATGCTGTCAAAAGATCAGGACACTCAAAAGGAGTCTTTGAGTCGACCTGAAAACTTCTTAACTCTGTACATTCCTTTTTAAATACAATTCAACGTTTTCCGTTGCTCAGTAAGAAACATGAAATATGACTGAAATTATTAAAAAAAGAATGCTCTCATACTCACGGAATTTTACTTTTGCCTGGATATTGGGGAAGTACAAATTGGAGCTTAGCTGCTACACTATTGGGTTACCGAATGGGCCTGCAAAGCGGGGCTATATAATAACTCTGCGATTACCCTATAGGTAGGGTAATTTCCTGGTCAACATAATTTTTTTAAAATGCTTCGAATTTGCTGAAAATTTCATACATGGTCAATTCTGGGCCAAAAATGGTAATGGGCCGGTCAAAAATTTTTTTTAACCTATCATACTCGAAATAGGGGACTGCTAAATTCCAGGTCAAGGTCAAAAATGAAAATAACGTACGTTACAAAAACGTTACAAAAACATGATTATTACTGTTATAATGCGTTTCTAAGACAAGTTTAACGCCAGAAACTCGATTTTTTTGTCAAAAATTTTTTTNTATTTTTACTCCAAGTTCAATTTTTGACCTTGACACAATTCTGAGTATTCTTAATTTTTAGGATTAATGGCAGTCCTAGGCAAAACTCTTATTTTGCTTACTAGATGTATTTTTTGATTCTCTACAACATATCTCAAAACCAGAACTGTAGGCTATAGGTTATCGAATAGGCTGCGATTATCTAATAGGGTAAAAGAGGTTTACATAGTGTGCGATTAGTCTTATCATTATTTGAGTTACTAAATGCGCCCGCGAATCGGAGCTACATAAGGTGCGGTTAGCTTATTGGGCGTAAGAATAGGCCCGCGAAGTATCTGTACTTTATAAACATTAGTGTGCATGATTTATAGATGGGGGTCTTCATTTGAATTACTAAAGCCTTATTTTTTGAGAATGTCGGATGAGAGTTTCTCGTTGGATGAGATACGATCTCAGTTGGTCTCGCTTGGTTATGATGGTATTAGTGAGGATCGACTGCACCAATTTCAGAGCGATTTATCTCGACTTTTATCTGGACAAACCGAATCTGAATCATGGAGCGTTTCCTCCTCTGCAAAAACCAGTCAAAGTTTCCACTTTAACGAACTGGTAAATTTTGGGAAACAAAAATTCTAACTCATCCGGGCATATAACTTAACTTGTAAAAGCTCACAACTTATATTCTTTAGTTATCACTGATTAATCACAAAGGAAAACCATCAAAATAATAATAATTTTTTATTCAAATTTTTTTTTGTTTTAAATATCTAAAATCGGCGTCAACAGTTTGTCGTGCTTTCTTGTTATGACTGGTAACTTATCATTTATAACAAAAAAAACACAAAAAAACTGTTGACGCCGATTTTCGATATTTGAAACAAAAAAATTTTGTATAAAAATTATATACCATTTTTGATGTTTTTTTGGGGAATATTAATAGTTTAAGACCAAAATATAATCGCCTTTGAGTCATTTTAACCCCCTACTTTCATGTGATGATTTTGTTATTTAGTCAACGAGCTCGACATTTTTGGATCAAACAGATGTGACAGAATATAACGACTTGCCAGGGCTCCGACCCGATCCGCATCTATCCACTGAAGATATAGTAATATCTAATAATGAAAAAATATCCGATCACGATATAATATCAAATAATGGTATAATATACAATCGCGATATAGTATCCAATCACGATATAATGTACAATCACTCAATTTCCGCGGGCGCCCTAAATCACGATATACAATCGAATGGCGATATAATATATAACGATGATATTGCGCCAAAGCGGCTTTATTCGGCGCCCCCAGCGAGTCGAATGAAACGAAAAACGGTGCGAAAGCAAGATGGAAAAAGTATCATATCGGTTGAGTCCTCTATGTTAAGGACGGATTCCATCATAAGCATAGAGCCACATCATGATCGATCCGATACTGAGTCGCTTTTGAGCATTTCCACAATTGATTCCGATCTGAGAGCCAGATTAGATCGACTGAAAATAAATATTGGCAAAAAGGACCCGCCACATACTCCGCCACAAACTCCGCCGCCGAAAAAGGTGAACTTATTTCTCTAAAATTACGCATAAATCACAATTTTTTAACTCGATCTAAGTGTTTTTTTAATTCATCTCTAAATCTTGTAGGAGAATCGAGTGCACTTTGAGGAAGACCTCTGTTCTGACGAAAATTCGCCACCGAAAAAACTTGACCCTCCACGACCCTCGACCGCACCATGTGGTTTGCGCTATTGGGATGGTCAGCGTGGGTCAACCACCGGGATTAATCCGTCCTTTTTGAAGCCACACCTAAAAGTGGCAAATAAACGCGGCCCGGTTGAGCTTTACCATCGTTATAAAGAGGACTGGAATCGGTTTAGGTCAGGTTTTTAATAGGGCCCAAAAGTTACCAAATTCATCAAAATGTATCAAATTCACCCTTTAGGGAGTCATATGACATATTTTTGACCCCATCAAAAACATGTCGTAAAAATAGGACTGTATAAAAATTTTAGCGTCAATTTTTTGAGTAATTCCCCAACCTCATATGTTCATTAATATATATGGCCCATTCGATGGAATTTTGGTAAATTTTGGTCCCTATTTTAAAAACGACCTAAAGTTATCCGTCTGGTCGGCATAATCGTGAGCGGCTCGAAATTCGTAAAATATGCGCCAATCGAGACCCGGAGCCAATCAAACCACGCCGCCGAATAACAACCGATTATATTGTGCCGACGACCAAAAAACGCCAGGCGCTTGCATGGGAGGTGCGAACTGCACTACATGAAAGACGCCCAATTCAACCAAATTTCAAATAACATTCCATCAATGGCACCAGTTAAATTGATTCAAAGTATATTATCACAATTCCGATATCGTCTAATGTGAATATTTATAGCACATGGGTGTACATACAGTATAAGGCGGAGTTATTTTTTTCCAAGAGAACTGAAATGAGTTCAAAATCCTTAATGCAAAATCTATCCAATTCGCATAAGACGGTATCTCAATTATTGTTTGTAGCAATTCAATCGGTTCCTCCATCAAGATCTGTTTTTGTTTTCTCAAATCGCTTTTAATCTGTTCAAGACTTTTAGTTTAGCTGCAACTTTTCAATTATTTTTTCTAACAATAAATTTTTTTTATTAATGATTTTGGTTATTGAGAATTATTTTCATACATTTAGAATAAATTGAAAGATTATCACAGGCGATCGTTAATCACTTATAAGGTCTTATAACTCCCAAAATTTTTTTTTTCGTCTGAAAATATCTGAAAAGATATTTCATAGAAAAAAAAATTTCCAAAAAAATGTGCATTAAGGTCAAGTCATTTTTTTGGGCTTGACCTTATAATCAGACCCCCTGTACAAAATTATGTATTTTTCAATTTTTTTTTGTGCACTAAAGTCTTATGGCCGTAATTTTTTGGAAGTTTTTTTTCTTTGAAATATCTTTTAATATATTTTTGGACGAAATGCTTCGACGGGTTTTTATTTTTGTAATTGCATAATTTGTAACGCTATCTGCTCCTAGACCAGACATAGTATGAACTTGATTTAAAAACCATCCGACGCAGAAATGTTGGGGGCATGGGCTACACTGTGTCTCCAGTCGGTATTTGTCATATACCGGTTTTTACCGGTTACATGTAAATAGTACTATATTAACCTTTTGGCCCTTTATTATCGGTTAAGTAACCGGTAATGACTATTCGAGTAGTTTTAAGTTTTACATTAAAGCTTCCTATTAATGTATCATGTGAAAAACGGACGATTAACCTCTGTATGACGAGTTTGAAATTTTATCACATTTTCGGTTTGGAATTTGAGAAACCGACATTTTCATCTTTGACCGGTAATTACAACCGATATATGGGAGATACCGACTGGAGACATAGTACAGCCTATGCCCCCAACATTTCTGCGTCGGATTCTTTTTTAAATCAAGTTCATACCATGTCTGGTCTAGGAGGAGATAGCGTCACAAGTTATGCAATTACAAAAATAAAAGCCCGTCTTCGTACTCCAATACTGTGATAGGTTAAAAAAAATCGCTTATCATCGTTATAATCTTTCCGCATATAAAAGCTACTGAAGTCATAGCATATGTTCAATATCATATGTGCAGGCGCATTTATATCGTTCACTTTTCAACGTGTTTAGATACTTGTCGGTTGAACATAATTATTGAATGACGAGTCAACAAAATGAAGACGATAGGTAACTATTTAATCAACCAATCATCACAATGATTTTTTTGTTTCAAGTTTATCGGACGAATGGCTTGATGCATGTGCCTCGGTTGCTGAAGATCTACAACTTTCTCCGGTGCCTATAGCGGTTAATAACGAATTACTCCAGCCACAAGAAGAAATTTCTCTAACCGTTCTTGAAACGCCTGTTAAAGAAAAATTGGAAGATATTAATCAGGTACAGGGGGTCTGGTTATAAGGTCAAGTGATCTTTTTTTGCACTAAGGTCAAGTCAATTTTTTGTCAAAATAATAAACATATTTTCAGAATACGCCAGATAAGTCGACCCCGTCACCAAGTAGACGAAAGAGACGGTCGGAACGGTTTAGTGACATTCTAAAGGATAGCAATGAAAAGGCGGCAAGCGGTGCGCAATTATGTTCACGATTTCCAGTCAAGAAAACAACACGTTTTACTGAAATGGTGCGACTTTCCCCGGCAAAATTACGAAAGGTAATCTTATAAATTTTAAGTTATAATATATACACCACCTGATGGGTTATCTTACAACTTTTTTGACCAAAACGTATCGTGATTTCCAATTATTAAACTAAACGCACTGACGGGTTATCTTACCAAAGTTGGGTTATCTTACCGCTTTTTAAGCGTTTATAAAGATAACACATCAGGTGGTGTATGTACTGCTTAAGCTACTAAAGTAAACACTGCGCAACCTCTCGTGTTTTTTAGCTTTAAACTTTATAATCAACCCCTTGGGTTAGGACCTATGTTTTCTGAAACTCGGTATACAATAACTACAGGGGTCTGGTTATAAGGTCACAAGGTTTGACGGTTATAAAGGTGGTCTTTATTATCCAGGGCCTTACAAGTTATAACTTCTCCTTGTATACTTTTGAGTAAACAAAAAACTTCTAGGTCGACACAACGGCAACATCGTCTATAGTAGCGCGTGAGGACGGACGTATACCTGGCCTGAGTAATGATTCCCTTCATGATCGCCTCAAATTCCGCAGCGTTCAAAAGATGGATCTCACGAAATCGAAAAATAAGGGATTTATTTCGAAGTCGATCATCGATGCGTTAACCCGCCCAAGCAAAGTTAGTCCATTGCGCACCGACATTGACCGCTCTTTACCAGAAATTCCTCTTATAAACAAACCAAAGAGAACGAATGTGCTAAGTTGATTGAAGCGTTTTTCTTTTCGAGGAATTGGAAAAAGTGACATATATTTTAAAGGGCGTTTTTATTTCAAGCCAAACGCCAATTGGTAGTTTTAAAATATTGTGACGCGTAGGCAAAAATAATTTGACGTTTTTCCCCAAATAGTGACCTACCGTACGCACTTGGCCCATCCTTAAGACATCGTTTTCAAATTAGAATTCAATTAATAGGATGCTTCTACTTAATAGGATGCCCTACTGAAAAAGAGTGGCCAATAAAAGTACAGGGGGTCTAGTTATAAGGTCTCAAGATGTGACCTTTATAGGGTCAAGTCATCTTTTTTGCAGTAGGATCAAGTCAATTTTTTGTGAAGCATGTTTTTTGGGAAAAAAATTTTTGATTTATCATGTATTTTTACGCTTTTTTGGACTTGACCTTATAACCAGACCCCCTTATATTGCGAAAAATGTCTTTTTGATTCCCGCATTTCTCAAACACTTTTCGCAATACGTGCGTGTCATCTAAAAGTCAATTCTTAAACAATTCCTTGAAACCGCTTGTAATTTAAAATCAAGCTATATTTACCTCAATCAAGCGTTACAAACGTACAGAAACTTCAACCGCACATTCTTTCTCGGTCATTTTTCCATTGCAATGTTTATATATTTGGAAACAAATTAATTTTGTAGATTTAATCTCAATTTATTGCAACAATCTTTATTTTATGAAAGCTGTACATATATATTTATATATTTATTTTTAACTGACAAAAAATGTGGCCTTTCCGTTAGTTGAAATATTGAATGGAGACATCCCGAATAATATATATATCATTTTATTTATTGTACCAAATATTAGGCAGTCGCCATCAAGATAATAACGGTTACTGACGGAAAGGGATGAAAAGGATCTAACACATTTGAAATGTGACATTTCGTAATCTAGAAATTTGTGATATATTTATCCGTGTCACACATTTTTGGGGAAATGGAGTCAGATGTGGCGTTTTTTTTTATTTTGGGCGTAAGCTACGCCGCGTAAGGGTAATTTGCCGAAATTTTTCCTCGTTTAATTGGGCAGAAGTGGAAACATTTCAGCGGATAACCCTTCTCAAAAAGCAAAAAAAACGGTATTTTTTCATGCGTTTCCGCCGGCAACCTTATTTACTCTGATGATGGGAACGGTTGGAAGTTTCGTACAATGAATGAACTGATATGTATCTTTTTCTGTCGGTTTAAACGATTATAAATTGATTATAATAAGCCGGCTAGAATTGGTATCAACATTTTACCAATAAATTAAGTTATGGATGTCAGGAAATGTATTAATCAGTTTGATTTTTGTTACGAAGTACTATATAATTTAATTTTAATTTTCAAACCCTTA
>SCLG01000133.1:40945-84394 GCA_004367875.1 Oikopleura albicans
AAAAAAAAAAACGGTATTTTTTCATGCGTTTCCGCCGGCAACCTTATTTACTCTGATGATGGGAACGGTTGGAAGTTTCGTACAATGAATAAACTGATATGTATCTTTTTCTGTCGGTTTAAACAATTGGTATCAACATTTTACCAATAAATTAAGTTATGGATGTCAGGAAATGTATTAATCAGTTTGATTTTTGTTACGAAGTACTATATAATTTAATTTTAATTTTCAAACCCTTACTGTATAGCCTATACAATATAGGAATTCAATTAGTTTTTGTTATATAATATATACTGGTTTACTGTGATTTTCGGTGGATAATATTGAAGGAATATGAGCAGTTTACCAGAATTCCTCTGTTAGATTGTTTATGTGCTGGGTTAGGGGTGGGTTCGGAATTTCGAACAATTATTACCCGACGTTATTGATATTGTTAGATCAGTTGTTAGAGCGTATTATTTGATAATATTATACTGTTTGTTATTTGACTAGCAAAGTTTTAATTGTTATAGCATAATTTATAATAATAAATTACAAACCGAATACCGTCTATGAATACCTTCAGGAATAAAAGAGTATTTGAACAAACTTAAATTGGTCTTGTGTTGCCCATTTGTACCTTTTTTATTCACCTTTAAAATGACATGTTAAAGTGAACGGTTAACACGATATTTTAATTGGGTACTATCAAAGTATGAAGGTATAAACTAACTTCGACCAATTCACCTTTATCATATTATCATTATATTCTTTTATAATGAACGTTGCAACGCGTTGTTCGATGTGTAGTTTATATGAATGCTAAGCTTTTGTAGGTTTTCTATCGATTGTACGAGTTTAAACACACAGTATGTTTTAATTTGGCTTTTGTCCCGAGCTCTAAAATTTTAAAATACCATTCAATGGCTGTTAACTAAGTCCTAAAATTTTATTTTCTTGCCATAGTGAGAGCTAAAACGGGTCTTACGTGTTTGACCAGTAGGTTAATTTATGGCACCGTCTGAATCGGTCTTTTTTCTTTTGCCGCTTTGTCCGATAAAAAAACCAATTCAGACGGTGTCTAATTTATTGCTAAATACAGAGTTCCTTGTTCGAATGAATGACAATAAAACGATCGGATGCTTATTTACCCTCTATTTTGTAGCAGGCTTGCAAGATTTTTTGGGGGTTGATTTTAAGGTCACCCATTTGGAGCGTTATAAGGTCAAGTCAGTTTTTTGGCACTAAGGTCAAGTCAGATTTTTTTTAAGAGACATATTTTGAAAAAATCTTTAGAATCATGTCTTTTTAAGCTTTTTCTTGATTAAGGAATACTTTTTTCAACAAATATTCCCAAAGCTTCTGTCTTTGGGAGTATACGGCGTTCGCAGGTTCTTTAACGTAGAATTAGCATTTTTATTGTCAGAGTTGCCTAAGCAAATCTGGTAGCATGTCATATTTTATAAATCTAAATAAAGATAACCCTCCCCACCGCGTCATTATTGTTCAAAATCAAATTAAAAACTGAATGAAAGCAGGCCCAGAGGCATTAGATTTGTTTCCTATCCGACCCGGAAACTGCGGGTTAAACTCGGGTTTTCAGTAGGGTCAAAGACCCGAGTACCGACCTCTGAGCCAGGGCCCTATCTAAAAGAAGGAAACGGACGTAAAAAAATTAATAATAACAAGTATAGAAAAGGGCTATATCCAAGACGAGATAGTGTCAGTGGTAGACCACCAGGTAGACTACTTGGCCCATGATGTGGTACAGGTACAGGGGGGTTTGTTATATGGTCTGAGATTATCGTTATAAAGAAAGCCTATTAAGGACAGTCTTATGGCTTTGTTAAGATCGTATAACCAACCCCCATATACCATTTTTATCATGCGTGGGCTAACAAAACCTTGTACTAACTCGTCTCAAACTATTGGGCATCGTCAGACGGAGCCCGATTTTTGAACTTCGAGCTCACTGACCGGAAATAATCATTTGTGAATGTCGGAATATCAATTTACACTAAAAAATATATAATGGCGCAGTACTTAACATATGAAGATAGGGTTCCTTAAAAAGTTATTTTCCGAAATTCCGTCCAGATAAAGGAAGTAGCGGGAATTACGGTCAGATAACGGCGCAAATGGTGTAGTCTATAATTTTCACACAAAAAAACTAATTCTGATATTCACGGAAATGCAAGATGATTCTATAACATCAGTTTCTGTTTTTTTTTTAATTTTGACCGTTTAGTGACCAAACGTCTGCAATCCGTAACTCTTCGAAAAAATGAACAAAAGTGTAAAACTAAAAGTCTCAAAATAAATAGAAACTGATTGGTATATTTTGATAAAGAACTGAATTTCGGCCTCTGATTCGAGGCTTCGAGCTCAAATTTCAGCGTGGGCTGACATAAAATAAAAACACAAAAAATATGCTCTCTTCTAATGATCTTCCCGAGTAGAAAACTACTATAGGCTATAGGATTTCAGTACTCAATTAACAATAGTAAAATTAAAAAATAATAAATTAAATTTGTGTTTCAGTCCGCGGGAACACAAAACTTTTTTTTCTTTCATAAAAAATATCGTATCACCAGTTTCCAACTTACAATTTATTATTCTTGACATCCCATAATTGACCACTATGAAACATGAATTCAATAGGAAGCTTCGGAATTTTTTGTAGCTAACGTTTTCTCGTGTATTTGACATAATTTAAATTTAAAATTAGTAAAATATCGCCATTGACCATCGTCCAGAGCTCGGCGGAACTCGGAAATTAAACAGGGTAAAAAATAAATTTACCGGTCACACTAAATACCGGTCCAAATAATTGGCCACGGTTTAGACTTAAACATTTTTGTATGCAACTTTATGATTTTCATTCGCACTTTTGTACATTCTTGCAACTTCTTTAAATTCAAAATTTAAAACCGTTTAAATTTATTTAGACATAAGAAATCATGGAAATCGAAGAAGCGCGCTCTGCGAGTACGGTTTCGTTGCCCCCGGCGAAGAAGTCGATTTTAAAGCCGTCGGGCCGCAAATCGGCCCCAAAAACCTTTCATTTTGACGAAGAAAACGTAAAAGAGACATTTCATCCAGCCAACAAAGACTACGGCAACGGAATATGAAGTATTATGAGAGAAACTTTATGTAGAGAAAATTCAGAGAAATAACTGGTAGAAATGGGCAAATCCATTTTTTTTGGAAAAAATAGGCACAGCCTAGCTGCAGAATTCGTTAAACTACACCACCTGGGCCGTTATGTTACCATTAAATTGCAAAAACTGGAAACATAATGGTAACAAAAATCGTCGGGGTGTCCGTATTCTGACGTGTTCTGGATTAATTTCATGTAGTGGAATGGTTTTTGATTGTGGGATATTTTGTAAGGGTTTTTGTTTATGAAACAGTCATTAGAGCCGTATAATATAATAATTATAATTTTAATTAATTAACCAACATTCAAGAAAATTATAATTTTAATTAATTAACCAACATTCAAGAAAATGAAAATATTAATCCGGACACCCCGGACATGTTGTAAAAATATCCCACAATAAGCATTATTTCAAATAGATAATTTATTTTTTCGTTCGTAAAAGAGAAATTGATTTTTTATGCAGTCAATGAAAAATAACAAGGGCTGCAGATGTGTCCTGAAATCCGGTCTCTAAGAATTTGTTCGACACTTATGACTCCAGTAAACTTTGAAAATACATGTATGATCGTGATAAATATTTGTATATTTAGCATTTTTTTTTTCACCTTTAGGTAGTTTTTTAACTCGACCCGTAAATTAATTTTTTCGAACGAACATTCCCGGAAAACTAAGACTGGAATTAGTAAACGGTTTTTGCCATGGAACTAGAAAATATTAGAGCTACACAAGTCGCATCGTACAGTACAGTACTTACTCCTTTTTGGACGCTTTTTCGGCCAAAATGGGGCCATTCAAATAGAAAAATAATCCTTTTTGTGACGATGCTCCGAAGAAGGAATAAGGACTGTATGTACTGGTCAGTAATTACCGGTAAAAACAAACAAAATTCATGATAGCACGACGAAAATACGACGAAGTTTTCAAACATTTTAGCCCCAACATTTTTCATTTCCATGTGAAAAATCATTCGTTAATGCCTGTCTTATGTTTCCCGGCATGTTCGTTCCAAAAAAGTTATTTTTGGGTCGGTTTGAACAAAAATCAACCGCGGTTAACCGGCGGTGTAAAAGTTTTCATTAACTTAACGACTTTATTTTTGACAAGTGCGTATTCCGGATAAAAGTCACATGAAAATTGATGAACCAAAAACACCATACCATGATCCCGAAAATCCAGTTACTTCCGAAATGCTTTCTGAGGCGGATATTGAAGATCGCCTAAAGTCAAATACTACACCAAAAGTCTTGCAGGAATCAGACAGCGATGATGATCTTTCTGAAGGTGACAAACAAAAAAAGGTACAGTCCTTACTCCCGGTTACGACGTTTTTCACTTCATCATGATTTTCGTATCCAAAGCTAAAAACTTTAGGGGTTGGTTATAAGATCAGCCCTTTGGGCCTTTATAAGGTCAAGTCAAATAATGTATTTTAAAGCTTTTTAGGCTGAAGACCTTTTTCAAAATGCATTTAAGTCATTTTTTTTAGATCTTGGCATTAAAAGTTATAATGCCAAGATCTAAAAAAAAATGACTTGACCTAAATGCATGTTTGACCTTCATTAATGACATTTTTTCATTTTTATAATTTGTTTTGTTAATTACAGGGGTTTCGTTATAATTTATAAAAATTATAAAAATGAAAAATTTAAAATATGTTATTAGGTCAAGTCATTTTTTTGGAGTGTATTAAGGTCAAGACCCCCTGTAACGTAAAAACACTCAAATTTTGCGAATTCGACGGAGCTCTGTTACGAAGACGTTTATTGGTTTGTAGGTTTTTTACCCTACAAATGTTTCAAACATGAAATTTAAGGGAAAAAGTTAAATTATCTTTTTAAGGCTAAATTCAATGCAGTCCGGAAGAATCACTACGACATGCGTGAAGCAATGAAACGGGCGAGAGAATTGATGGCTGACGAGGATGATGAAGAATAAAACTCCGCTCTAGTCACTTCGGATAATTTTAACAATTTATTTTTAACAAAAGTTTTTCGAACCCATAAAGTTCACTAGCATGTATCAAGACTCGAACCCTTTTTTTTCGTTTAATCACGTGAAAAGGCCTTGATGCTCAGATCCGTGTATAAAATTCTGTTGTTTGCGTTTGATTGTCATTAATGTCTGGTACTCTCTAGAACATAATTTAAAAAACTGTTTTTAGTTCAAATTGCAGAGAAAAATTCACTTCAATATGATGAGCACGATTTACTTTAAGTAATGGAGATAGATTTCCATTCGTGTTTTTTCAACCTGGACCAAAAACGCGGATTTCTTCATTTAATACTATAGTATATACTATTATATAATATATACAGTCCTTAACCATTTATCGGACGTTTTCGGTTCTCGAAAATAGCGTCCGATAAATGAGCATCGTCACAAAAGAGGTCATTTTTTTATTAGAATGACCCCATTTTGACCAAAAAAGCGTCCGATAAATGAGTAAGCGTCCGATAAATGAGCGTCCGATAAATGGTTAAGGACTGTACGACGAAATTTATTTTGTATTTTATAACAATTTAAATCATGCCGGTTTGAACAATATTTTTGAAAATGCCTTTATATTTAGGGACGCCAAAGTTATGGCTTAAACCGTGACCATAATAAGCTTTTGAAAATCCAGATAACAAAATAAATATTATGGTCAAGTCAGTTTTCGACCTTGACCTTATAACCAACCCCCTGTACGTGTCTAGGTGTACTTTGGATCAGTTGTTTAATGCATTGATGTTTTTTGTTTAATCGTCTACGATAATACCTAATGTTTAATGGAAAGTAATTTAACCGTCTTAAGACGTAAACACATGTGTGCCGCATTAACTCTCAGGGAGAAATTTGTGCAAATTTGCACGAATGGTTCAAAAATCGCTGATCAAACTGGTTTTAAACTGGTTTCTCAAGAATAAAAAAAATCTATAAAATTAGCCTATAAAACGGTTTCGTGCAAATTTTCCCGAATGCCTTCCCTACGGGTTAATATCACCACGTTATACTTCGACCATATTATACTATTCAGAATCTTAATTCCTGATCATAAATATTTAAAAATTCATCGGATGTTTGTACAGTCTGAATTATAGGAAATGTTACTAGTTTGGAAAAAATATCTACTAGGCCCAACTTGTACTCCATATTTTATCAGTTTTCAAATTGTCCGATGATAACCTTCAAGTTCAATACCGTTAAAATGAAAATGGTGTGCCTCGTTTTTTTCAACATAAAATAATGTTTAACGTTGTTGAAATTATTGAAAAAATTGTATTTCTAACTCTGAATACTAAACTTATGAGTTTTAGTTTTATAAGACAACATTTCTAAATAGTGGACAGTGGCGTTACGATTCTAAAAAGTGTTACGATAACACAACTACGTTAACGTAACTAGTTAGAGGATATATACAAAAGTTTTTTTTAATTCTTCACTAATTAATTTTTTATTTTAATTCTTTCTCCACAATTTATTTCTTTGCGCGGTGCCGAGTTAGTGTCTAGGGGCCCGCTTTACGAATGGGAACCCTACTACAAGTTAAAAGTTTCAACTAATTTTTTTCATCAAAACAATTACGAAAAAACAAAATTTCTTAAAAATAGAAATAATCGTTATGTTGTCACTTTTTAAGTTCCAATTTGCCGTAAGACACGAAATACACTTTTTATGAACTTGACCTTATAACCCCTTCATATGTAGTAGATCCCGTGATTCAAGGAAAATTTTGTAACTCATTCTTCACATTTTTTGCAACAAATTCACTTCTTTATATGTCACTTCCGTATTTCATTAACACTTGTGAAATTTTTAGAGCACTATTTCTTTGAAATGCTTTGAGATTTTCGGGAATACAACGGTATCTGGAAGGAAGTAGAAAAAATGCCCACCAATTTGGGTTTGGACTATTCCAATTCAGATTCAGACACACCACCAACGGTAAATACGAAAAATTTTCTCAAATAATTTGTTTCTCAGGACACTTCGAAAAAAAGGAATTGACCTGAACAAAAAAAACCTAAATTTATAAACAACTAATTTTAGCGGCGCGTACGGAAAAAGCTGAACTCGCCGCCACGGAAAGTTTCTGACCCTGACAAGCGTCATGTAATTATGCGGCGTTTGTCGAGTGACTCGGATAAGTCTCCGCCCGAGAGCCGCAATGAGCAGCCGAAAAAGAAGCCACTAATCAAACGGGTCTACTCTTCGGGCGAAGACGAGCGGGACGAGAGAAGGCCCCTTAAAACACAGAGCCGCTCCAAGGTAGCTTACAAATAAGCTGGTGACAAACTTGTTAACCACCACAGATCGTATAGGGACTTTTTACATATGGTGGCGTATTGATTTTTTGATCCCAACAAATAAAGAGGTGCTTTCGAAAAAATAAAGATTTTAAACAATTCGTTTGTCAAATTGAAAAAAAAAATATTTCTCAACATATTACTATAAAAATTTCAAGCCATAGTTATAAGGTCTGATGCTTAGGTCGCTGAAAACCTTATAGTATAAGCTCCTATAGTAGTTTGAGTTGAAATTATTGTATGGTCTTTCAAAACTCAATTTCAGATTATTATAATACGGTATTTATTATTATATACGGTATAACTTGACCTTTGTTTGACCTTATAACGGTCGTGGATAAGGTATACGATAATATGGTCTTACACTAACTTGTGAAAGACCTTTTTTCTTTTCTGAAAATAAGTGGAAAAATTTCCGCTGGTTACCCTATCGTCCAAAAGGATGAATAATTGCTCTGTGGCTAGTCAAAAGTTTTGTGCGCAGGTTATTTGTTAGGTACCTTAGCGATACAATTCGTCGGATGACGAGCCTCAGCAGCAGCATCATCGCGGCGGGAAGCGACATTCCTCACAATATCGTGATCGAAGCCGCGATCGCCCACAGTATCGATACTCGGGCAATAATGACTCATATGGGCGGGGAAAGTACGGTCATCGAGAGTCGTACGGAGGGAAAAACACCAGTTCAAAGGTGGTCCTGCGACGCGTCAGCCCGGGCAGTAGTCGCTCCCCAAGTAGGTCCCGAAGTCCCCCCAAAAAACACGCCAGACGAAACCATTCCCCAAACTCAGAACACAGAAGGCGAAGTAGTAAAAATAAATTCACAGATAATCATCTCGCATTTGCCACCGGATATAAATTTAATCTTATAAATAACGGCACATTTACTGGGAAAATCTTTCACCAACAGATTTAGCTGATCAAGAATAAATTTATTACAGGGGGGTCTGGTTATAAGGTCAAGTCATATTTTTTGCACTAAGGTCAAACTTGAGCTTAAAAGCCTTCATTTTTTTTCTTTGCACAATTTTTTTTTGTGAAGCATGTTTTTTAGGAAACAATCGTTAAAATCATGTCTTTTTAGGCTTTTTTTGGATGAATATCTATTTAGACAAGAAAATTTATATCCGACCATAGAAAAAGTCCGTAAACTTAATTTCAAAGAAAGCGAAGGAAAGTCGCGCCATAGCAAGTCAAACAGCACCGATTCGGATCGCCGCTCCGAGGGTCGCGACAGTAAAAAATCGAGCGAGAAAAAGAAGAAATCAAAAAAGAAAAAAGAAAAGAAGAAGAAGAAAGACAAATCAAAGGATCGCGCGCGGAGTCGCGACGAGCGCATCAGTAAAGAGGAAACGCCTGAGAATGGCGTTTTAAACGACGAAAAAGAAGACAAATTCTCGAAAATGCGCCAAGAAGAAATTAGCCGCTCGATAAAAAACGACTTGGCGAAAAGGGAAGGTAGTGTGGAGCAGCCCGACCACACCCCGACAAAAGAAAATATCGAAACAAACGAGGAAAAGAACGGGAATGGTGTGGCCGAGAACGGAAACGAAATTGTTGCACAAGTAAACGCCGTAATGGACGAGCATAAAACAGATAAAATAGAAACGGTCAAAAGCAAGGAAGTGCCGGACGAGGAATTCATTCTTGTTAACGATGTACCTGAATATAAGCCACATTCTAAATCGCCGGTAGATTCTGGCGAAAAGGCGAAAGAAAGGTAGGCTAGCATAGGCTGTGTTAATGTCTCTGAGACATTGTCTCATTAATAATGAGAGGCTGATTAAGGTCAGATAAGGGCTTCTAAGGTCAGTTATTTGTCCGCTCAGGTCGCTTAAAATGAGACCAGGAAAATCTTACTATGTCCGTACCCCAGAGTCCGGGCCAATTGAACTGATTGTTTTATATGTAAAGAAATATTATTCGATCCATGTTTATTTTTATTTATTAAAAAGGTCAAATAAGCTTTTCTGAAAAACAAAATTATCCAATCGAGATGGAAAATAATTATTTTTATTGAACTAATTAATTAACGTATTATCACAACGTACAGGGGGGTCTGGTTATAAGGTCACAAAAGGTGACCGCTATAAGGTCAAGTCATTTTTTTCTTGCACTAAGGTCAAGTCATTTTTTTCTAGCTTAACCTTATAACCAGATCCCCCTGTATGTATTTTGGAAAACAAATCTTTGAAATCATGTCTTTTTACGTTTTTTTTGGACGAAGACCTTTTTTTTGAGTTTGACACTCCAAAATATACTGATATGATATGTAATAAACGGCAACAAATGTACCATAATCTTGTCTTACTAAATCGTTAACGCGTAGTAAAAAATTAAATTTGGGAAAAAATTGGGTAAAAACACGATTTGGAATACGATTCCGGATAAAACTCGGGTAAAAAAATGGAATTCGGGTGAAACTTGGGTAAAATTTTTTAATTCGGGTAAAATGCGGGTAAATTCGGGTAAATGCGGGTAAAACACACGGGTTGGAATCGGGTTGGACAACGATAATTACGACCTAGTAACCCGAACGGGTTGGTTACCCGAGTTATACCCGAAACGGGTAATGACGGGTAACTTTACCCGACTTTTACCCGCGGAATTGGAATCGGGTTGGACNATGTATTTTGGAAAAAAATCTTTGAAATCATGTCTTTTTACGTTTTTTTTTTGGATGAAGACCTCCCCCCCATTTTTTTCTATAGAAATCATGTCTTTACACTTTTTTTCTATAAAATAGTGTCTTTTTCTAACATTTTCTAGAGTGAAGACCATAATTTTTTGGGGAAAATCAAATATTACGAAAAAATTGTTTATTATAACCATTTATGGTAAATTACCATTGGTAATAAGATCAAGTCTTTTTTTTGAAGTGCATTAAGGTCAAGTCATTTTTTTCGGGTTTGACCTTATAACCAGACCCCCCTGTAAGCTTAGTCAGAAGAAAAAAAATCTGTTCCAGGATGGTCTTAAACAGAGGTCGGCAGTGGAAAACTCGGCACATTGGATTTTTTTTCTTGTCCAACCGCGGTAAAAGTCGGGTAAAGTTACCCGCCATTACCCGTTTCGGGTATACTTCGGGTAACCAACCCGTTCGGGTTACTAGGTCGTAATTATCGTTGTCCAACCGGATTATATGAACCGATTCGGTACCGTCTGAAAAGATCACTTTTCTAATACTTTCCGATTCGGTAGATAAATTCATTCATTTATAAAACAATTTTATTCTTTGAATCTTAAGACCATATTATATGCCGATTATTTCACTTCTGACCAATGAAACTGCTCAGACGGGGACATATTTCGACAGAATACCCTTTCGCCAAAAAAAACGAAAAAAAAAACGATTCAGACGGTCCCATTCTTTGACCTTGATATTTAACAACCTCCTATGTAAAGTCCTTAACCATATCCATTCAAAGTGCACCGACGATACAATCAGACCTGACCAAACTTCCGATGCCAATCGTACCCGTTAAACCACGAAAGTCGATTGGCCACGAGAAACATCTGGCTACCCCACGAAGTAAACGGCAATCGCTCTCTATTGCGCCAAATTCGATTCTCGAGCTTCCCCTGCCCCAGACGCCGGTCAGTGTCGACGGGGTAGCTGTCGAGGCGGTCGAACTAAAGAAACCATCAATTTGTGGGGTTCGAATGCACGAATACAAATCGGATCATGACGACTGGGGTAGTCAATTTGTCGAGAATTATGAGCTCTATGATGTGATAGGCGAGGGCACCTTTGGGCAGGTGTTTAAGGCGCGCGACAAACGCACTGATAAAATCGTTGCGCTAAAAAAGGTCCGACTCGATAAAGAGCGCGAGGGCTTTCCGGTTACGACAGTGCGTGAAATTAAGATTCTGCGACAGCTTGACGATCATGAAAATATTATCAAACTTCGTGAAATTGTGACCGACAAACTCAATGCTCCTGATTATAAAAAATGGAAGGTATGTTTCACAATTTTATTGCTAAAGCCAATGGCTTTAAGCCATACTAATGAATTTTTGGGAATAGTCTTTATGAAATAGTTAACTGTCTAAAGGCACACCAGTAACGCCTTATGGTCTTTCAGAAAATTAGCTTAAGCTCTAATGGTATTAAATTGTTTTATCCTTAAAGTCTTAAAAGACTTTAATGCAACCCATAATTATGGATAAAATTAAGGCTGTTTGGGACAATAAATCATGGCTTTTACAGTTTTTTGGATGAGCTCGTATGATTTTTCTGGTCTTCGTTCCCTAAGACCTTTTAACCAACTGCCTATACAAGTGTACAGGGGGGATCTTGTTATAAGGTCACACGGTGTGACCGTTATAAGGTCAAGTCATCTTTTTGCACTAAGGTCAAGTCATTTTTTTCAAGATAAATCATGTCTTTTATTCACTTTTTTGGGTTTAAATTCAGAACTTGACATATACGTTTAGGACGACACGGGTAATAATTTTTTTATAGAAGTCTTATCTTTTTGGACTTTTTTCTTGCACTAAGGTCAAGTCATTTTTTTGGAGTTCATTAAGGTCAAGTTTTTTTGGGGCTTGACCTTATAACCAGACCCCCTGTATTCGTTCTAAGAAAGTGATTTAAGGGAGCATTTTACTTGGTGTTCGACTATATGGATCACGACTTGATGGGCGTGCTTGAATCGGGCCTTGTGACGCTCAATGAAGATCACATTAAATTATTTATGTACCAACTAATGGACGGCCTCAACTACTGCCACAAGAAAAACTTTTTACATCGCGATATAAAATGTTCCAATATTCTGTTAAACAACGAAGGCCAAATCAAACTGGCCGATTTCGGTTTGGCGCGTCTCTATGACCCCAAGGATCAACGTCCGTATACGAATAGGGTGATCACGCTGTGGTATCGCTCACCCGAACTCCTGCTGGGCGAAGAGCGGTATACGCCCAGTGTCGATATTTGGTCTTGTGGCTGTGTACTAGGGGAGTTATTTATGAAGCGGCCCCTCTTCCAGCCAGGTTCTCAAATTTCATTTTTTATTCAATTTTGATATGATCGTGATGATTTTGAAACTCTTTTCGGACATATTAGAAGTCCTTGTTTTTTAAGGTCAAAGTTTTGTCCCGTCATAACGCCGAAGGAAAATATTTTCAGAAATGGTGAATAGTCCAAAACTACGGTACTGAACGGGGCACATGTTAGATATGAGCGCAGTCTTTAAATCATATGGATATGGTCTTTAAATCATAACAGCGCAGGGTTGTAATAGTTTTATATGAAATAATATTTGCAAGATTGTATTGTCGCTATATTTTTCAACTAAATTTGAAAATCTGTATGAAGGCCGATCGCGAGACCCTTCAATTGGAGGCGATTTCGCGAGTGTGTGGGGCCCCATCGCCGGCCCTCTGGCCCGAAGTCATCGATTTGCGCTTCTTTCACACAATGAAGACGAAGAAAAACTATCGACGGCGATTACGCGAAGAATATGCAATTCTACCTCCAAAAGCGCTCGACCTACTGGATGCAATGTTGACGTTGGATCCGAAGCGACGAATCACCGCCGAGAACTCCCTCAAATCCGATTGGCTCAAGGTCGCTTTCAAATTAGTTCACAATTTATTTAAAAGAGGGCTACTGCGCCACTACTACATTGACTCTGTCGGGTCAAACCTAATGAGATCCAGTCCATTAGAGGGCGATAAGTGAGCTTGTAATCTTTAAATACTTGGCGCCCTCTAATGGACTGAAAATTGGAAATGTAGTGTTAATTGAGTAGTAATGCGTTGTTTAAATTTATGGTTGAGCTAATTTTAACGCGACTGAAGGGCTTCGATAAAAAACTGGTGACGCCGCCTGACCTGCCGAAACATCAGGACTGCCATGAAATGTGGAGCAAAAAGAAGCGGCGCGGGGAGCGGTACGCACACCTACAGCCCACCCAACAAAACAACCCGGCAAATGACCAGGAAAATCAAAACCAGGATATTATTCAATGCCGAAAATTCTTAGAGCAACATCCAAATATGACCGTTGCCGAATTTGCCCGAATATCCACCGAGCAACTTGATATGACCGCCGAACTAGCCAATATTCGGGTTAAAGATATATTTCAACATTTGGAGGTAAAGTTTGACAAAAAAAATGATTGAATCAGGATATGATCAGGACGGTATATAGGGTGGTATGCTTTGGATAAGAAAAAACAATTCAGGTTGAAAAGTTGAAAAAGTTTATCAGTAGATCTAGCTGCATACGCTAGCATGTCCATTTATTTAATTCAAATCAAGGGCACTTTTTGAAAATTGATTTCAATTTTGCTTTAGAAATATTCCGGGCACCCCAATCCCTATTTAGGGATACCTTTTGGCGAAAAATGTCTCGAAAACGTCCAAGAAATACACTTGGTTCAGCCCAATAGTACGATTTTCGTGAACCTAAAAAATCCCTATAAGTAGGGAGTAAAGACGTTAACGTATTTGAAATACGGTATTTCTAAAGATAGTTTTCGACAAAAAAATAATCGACTTTTTTAAGGATAATCGAACGGATCAAAAAAGTTTTACGGAACTGGTAACGGCTATTCTACAAGTAATGAGACAAATGGAGCAAAGATAGACCGAAGAAGTGTACATTTGTGTTGCTATAATTATTGTATCAGTCGAGTTTAAAACGTATTATCCAAAGTTGGTTAAAGCCAAGATTTAAATTTGCGCCTTTTTGATGTGATTCCAATCTTGTTTATATATTTCGATTTTGAGTTCTCTGCTTATCTCCATACGAATAAGATCCTATTTTATTTTTTGTGCTAAAAGACAGCAAAATTTGGGCTTAAGATTTTTTTTCACGATGGGCTCCAAGTAATTATTTTTTTAAGTAAAATTTGTACAGTTGATGATTAGGGCGGGAGTTGATATATATTTTATAAAACAAATTTACATCATTTATAACCTTTTTGGACACACCTAGGCGTTTTAGGACTAAATTCACCACTCATATTATATGAGTCATATACCATTAATTGGTCGTTACAAACAGGGTGAATGCAGCATAGTCTATGCTAGAAACATATATTTCCGGCCAGTTCATTGATTTGATATCTTCAGCAATAAGACATATAAATGTTTTGTTGAACGCCCACCAATGCGCATTAGGATTAAATAAATTCAAAAAAAAAATTGTGCAAATAATTGACTACAGGGGAGTCTAGTTATAAGGTCACAAGGTGTGACCGTTATAAGGTCAAGTCATTTTTCATCTTGCAATAGGCCAAGTCAATTTTTTTGTGAAGCATGTTTTTTGGGAAAAAAATCTTTGAAATCATGTCTTTTTACGTTTTTCTTGGATGAATACCTTATAAGGTCAAGTCATTTTTCCGAAGTGCATTAAGGTCAAGTTGTTTTTTGGGGCTTGACCTTATAACCAGACCCCCTGTACAATTATTGAAAAACACGCTCTTCAAAAAAAAACCTGATGGGATTTACGCAGATAAACGTTAGCCGTCAATGTAAATAAAAAAATGTGATTTTGAATCGGGGTTTAAAACGCGCGAAGTGAATATTTGGAGCCCATTTTATAATATTGGTCGTGTTAAAATCACGAAGGATAATGTTCAATATGTGTCCTGTAAAGATGAATCATCTGGTGTATTCACAAAATCTTACAATAATTTACTTATATAATTTCCTATTTAGTCCGCAAAATGACCATATCATAGAGTTAGACAATAGTTTTTTATTATCGTTTTTTTTTCATTAATCGGCGTTGGTTGAGAAGAAAAAGTGATAAGAAACCGTGATATTAAAAACTTCCGATATTATGTCTCCAAGTATTACAATTGACTCTACAAAGTTTACTCACTCTTTGTGGGGTGTTCATTGCAGCTACTGGTTTAAATTACAGGGGGGTCTGGTTATAAGGTCACAAAAGGTGACCGCTATAAGGTCAAGTCATCTTTTTTCACTAAGGTCAAGTCATTTTTTATAACCAGACCCCCTGTAGTTTTCTTGGTTTATTATACACCACATAACCATTTTGTTATGTTCAACAAAATTCCATTGTGTTAACAGTTGTTGACGTTTGATGGTGTTAACATTACGGGTGAATCTTAGAGCGCATTGCGTAGGCGATAAAGCAAACGGTTTTTGGGCATATCCCGGAATTTTTCATTAATATATCAAGACTCATACTTGTGAGTTTTTTTCTTGTCCATATATTTGGAGACAACTGGAGACGCAGTGAAACATTAGAGCGCATCCGGGGTGCATAGGTTATTTTACAAAACAAAATATCGAAGGTATTTAATAAATACTATTTATGTTCAACTTCAACTTATCTTTCAGTTCTTTGCAACAGTCATTAAATCCATTAGAGTAATACAATTTTGCTTTTTTTATATTCTTTATAATATTTATTTCATATACAGTCGGTAATTTTTGAAAAAATAACTAAAATATAATTTCTTGGTCAGCCTTAAAATGTAAGCCATTTAGATAATATTAACGAGAAAATGTGTGCATTCAAATCTCACTGTAATTATTTAGTTTGTTTAGTGATTCACTTTGGCCCTTATCCTTGTATTATAGGATTTAAAAAATGTTATAGAAAAACTTGATATTTGTACCCAATTAAATGGCCAGTCAGATATATTTGATTGAAAACCATATTTCACCAAAAACAATATTTCACCAAATAAAGGTGTGTAACTTGATATGAAAAATGTTCACGGCATTTTGACCGCTATATGGTCGAGTCAGTTTGTTTGCATAACGGCTAAGGCATTTTTAAGCTCGATCTTATACAGTGGTGGTTGGTTATAAGGGCAGACCAACTGATTTTTTGGCTATAAGCGTAGACCAGCCGAAAATCTGGTCTATGCTTATAAGTTATAACCAACCACCACTGTAAGTTATAACAACTTCCCCTGTATATAAATTCTAGGAAAATTTCTCAGCTTTTATTATCTAAATTTTGTCTATTTTGTATCTGAATTAGCCCTATTTGACAAACACGGTACTCATATTTTAAATGTGTACCAATGTTTGTGAATATTTACATATATTGTTATTTCCAGCTTTTCAAGGTTTTTCTCAAAAGCGTGTATGATAAATATCTTGAACATAAAATAGGTGCACCTTGACCCTCCTTACTCCAAAAGAGACGTTTTATTATTTTCGAAAAATAAGCGTCCCTCTTTTGGTGGATTGTCCTAATGTGTCCATTTTTGGATTTGTTTGAAGACTTTTTTCTAATACGCGCCCCTTTAGGGACTAAGGACTGTACTGGACATTGACAACATTTCACTTTTACATATCTGAATTTGCCCATCAAGCGGCGTACTTATATTATATTGTTTGTCATATCATTTGGAATCATATTTGAATCTAGACTTTCTCCTACACCACATGTGTGAAATTTTGTTTATTATGTTCAAAAGAAGGGCTTGTGAAACATAGACTGCAGAAAAGAATATCAGACAGCTGTGTCGAAATACAACTCACATTCTATTTGGAATACTGGATTATGATATTAGAAAAATACAAAAATAATAAAAAAAAATGATTACAAAATGCTCTCAAGTTTTTTTTATGATAATAATGCCGCCAGTCCCACAAATTACACCGCGCCCTTTGTGGAGAAAACGTTATTCCAGAAAACTTATATTAGACAGCTAAATACCCAGGTTGGTAGAATTTTTTTCTCCGAAAAAACGTTTTCTTGGATTTTCCTCCAAAAAACGGTTTCTTGGATTTTCTCCGAAAAAACGGTTTCTTGGATTTTCCCCGAAACAACGTCTTCTTGGATTTTTCTTCAAACAACGTTTTCTTGGATTTTCCTCCAAAAACGGTTTCTTGGATTTTCCCCGAAAAACGTATTCTCCGCAAAACCGCGGGGCCCACAAACTATCCTCGTTGTAGATTACCGACCCATAATTTCGAAATAAAAAGATACCCGAATTGAAAAAAAAGTAGGAATATTGTATGCCAATCACAAAACAGTTTCATAAATACATGTTATTGGACCATCCTGATTTTTCGTTTTTAACCTGCGGATGTATAACGGTTAGACTGTAACCACCAATTATGGATGTTTTTGATATCTACTATGTTTTTACATTTGAGAACTCAAAGTCGCCAGTTTCCCTAATACAATTAATACAGAGGATAGTTATAAGGTCTGACATTTTGACCTTTATAAGGTCAAGTCAACACCTGCGCTAACAAATAAGAATAATACTTTCTGTGATCAGAATTTTCACGCTTCTAGGACCCCCTTTTTGACAAACTTGATAGGATAAGCGGTTAATGGTTGCCCAAAATTTTTAAAAAATCCCCGCTGTATAATTATATCTAACTCGAAATACTTCAATCCTTTTTTTGGTTGATTTGTCCGATGTTGGGTGTGCGTTTTCTTCGGCTGTTCCCCTTTCAAAGTTAGTGATCTTTGATTTCACATCACATTTTTTTTGCGAAAAAAATAAATAAAAAAAAAACATAAAAAAAGTTATAATTATTGAATTGTTAAGATGGCCTCGGTCTTACCGTATCACGATGATGGTGATAGACTTTTTTACAATACAGGAAATAAAGATAACGTCGAAAAACGAACACGGTCAAGTATGTGCCAGAAGGGATGTAGGTTAGATGATGTGCCTGAAGACTCCCTACAGGCACGTTTTAGATATTGGAAAAAGCGGAATCCGTCGCCAGATTTTCAAAAGGTGGATTTTATATACAACTTCAAAGTTCCATTTGTTTATCATATACAAATGTATACAGTATACTTATACTATACAGTATACTTTATAATATATATATGATTTATTGTGCCTATTGAGTTTTATGAAAATTGGCCGAGCGTTTCTAGTATACCGATATAAAGACTGATTTTCCCCTTTTCATTCTGAACTGAGGTGCCCTCCTTTCTCCCCTCTTTAAAAATGCCGCATTTATAAAGAGGGGAGAAAGGAGGTGCACCCCAGTTAAAAAAAGAGAAAATTGGCTGACACGGTTTTCTAGAAACACTCGGCCGATTTTCATCATACTCAACCGGTATGTGACATACCGTATGTCGGTTTTGGGTTTAAATTTGACATGATTTTTTTATCACATTATTTCGTTTGTAAAATATTCTTACTAGATCGTCTGACTTTGGAATAAAAATTATGCCTTTTTCCTATAAAATCTTGCCCCTTTGAAGTTTTTTTAAGATAACTTTCAATCTCTTAAAACATTACTAAAGTGTCTGTCCAACCCAAAACAATTTTTAAAGGTCTTGGATTTCTTTGGATAGATAAATTTTAAAAAAAATAAAATCCAATATACAGCTTCAAGCACCAGAATTTAACGAATATGATAAAGTTGACAGGACGTTGGATTCTTGGATGTTTAATCTGTCCGATGGCCGTTTTTTAAAAGCAAAAAGTGGTCTTTTAATTTGTAAAAATGTGCTTAGTAAAGAGCTACTTGAGCTTTTATCTCACGAAGTATTATTCAAGTTTCCCGTTCAAAATGATGCCCACGACAATCTAACAAATATTGACCGAACAATTGAGGACAAAATAAATTCATGGAAATTAGACTCGCATTCGCTACGCGCTCATCCAATCAAAGAGCTCCGCTGGGTAACTCTTGGGCGCCATCACAACTGGCTGCAAACGACGCCCGGCTAGGGTTCACAAGGTGAAAATGTACGTAGCTAGAAAGTGAAAATTTTTGATGACAATTTTTGACAGCAATAATTACAGGGTGGGTTGGTTATAAGGTCAGCCATTTGGAACGTTATAAGGTCAAACCTGTTTTTTGTACTAAGGTCAAGTCAGTTTTTGAGAAGAATGCTTTTAGGTTAAAAATATTTATAAAATCATGTCTTTTTGAACTTTTTTTTATTTTTATCTTGAAAGACGTTGTATGTTTACATTTTTGGACTTTTTTATAAGTTTAAGTTTTGACAATCAGCTAGTGAAGCCTTAGCCCGGCGGTGAATCGGACGCGGGTCAAGTGCCAAAATTACTTGAAGAATTAGGCGCGGTGATTGGTCAACTTTTACACTTCGAGCATCCGTTTCGCACTGAAGCGTCAATAATTAATTACTATCCGGCCAATACATCAACCATTGGCATTCACCGCGACGACATTGGTTAAGCTCACTAGGATATTTTTATAAACATAAGCACGGACAAAAATGTTTATACAAGAATTTTTTATTGCTAAATTATGCTCGACACGAGGTTTCGGACTTAAAAATTGTAAATTATTTAAGAAAAAAACATGTTATCAACTGGCTTTTTTAATCTTTTTATAAGACTTGTTAAAAAAATTATGAATGGTATCATACAAAAATTGTTAATTGATATTAAAAAAATAAAGTTATTTTATTTATTTATTTTCAGGTCATTTAAATTTTTTTTCATTTTTTTTATTAATAAATTTATTTTAATATTAATTATTAATTTTAATTTATTAATTGTTTAAACTTTCAAAAATTAATGATTAAATGTATTGTGGTTCTTTTTGCCCCAGAATTAGCGGTATACAGTCCTTTCTCCCAATAGAGATGAGTTTAAAAAATGTTCTTGAATTAATTTAAATAAGGAAGCGATTTTGAGGGCCAAAATGCCCCCACTGAGAGTTAGGAGTGTATTTTGGCAGGTCTGTGCTTATGAATTTAGTTTTACCATTTAGGTGAAATCAAACAAAAAAAAACATTTTTTTTCAGACTATCAAGTGGCGCCGATTATGACGATTTCTCTTGGGTGTCCGGGCCTGTTTTTATTGGGGTTGGGGGAGAGAGATGAGGAATGCGTTGAGGTTATGTTGGAGCATGGTGATATTTGTATTCTGGATGGGCCGGATCGTTCTGCATTTCACGCCGTCCCGCGGGTTATCGATTTTAAATTGGCCTCCCAACATAACATCAAACGCGGCTTTGATGACTTAGACAATGAGCCTCTAAACAACTATTTACTGCAATCGCGTATTAATATAAGTCTGCGTCAAATTACACCAACGTGAGCGAAGCGTTTGGCCCATCTTTTTTTGCTCAATGAACATAAAGACTTTAGAGAATTGTGTTTAGTATGAAACGGAAAACGGATGTCGAGGATGCTGCTGATCCTAAGAGAAAACAAAATTCAATAAGAGAAAGGCTGTGTGTGACCAAATTTAAAGGAATTTGTGCGCCGTTTCTTGTTTAAGCCCCATTTTTTATGTTTCATTTTTTACACTTTTAAATTCCAAATTCATGCCGCTAAATTTACTTTTTGTTCCAATTCATATGCACCGGAACAATTTTCCAACTCATATGAACCGGGAAATTTTCCAAATTTATATGAACCAGGCAATGTCGTATCCTCACATGAACTAGTGACTCATATGAACCAGAAAATTTTCAAAATCCAACTGATATGAACCAGGATTTTTTTGATTTTTTGGCATTCTTGGCAAGCATTTCTTGCGTTCTATTGTTCTATTTGCTTTCTCGGGATAATACCGGGTGTTCTGGGTTAATATTCGCGTTTTTTGTTTCATTTTTTGCATAAAGTTATTGTTTGGTCATCTACGATAGAGGTATCGGTATTTCAAACAGAAGAACTGCGAACCGGATTATCTGAACATAACTAATGGACTTTTCACCAGCGCCAGAACACTTGGACAGTCTTCAATGTTTTCGTCGAAGTGTGAGCTACGCGAGTTAAAAAGTGGGCTTATTCTGGCACGTGGCTTACTTACGCAAACAACGGTAGAAGAGCTAGTTACAGAATGTTTCGAGAAGTTCCCCATATTGCCAGATGCAAGAACAAATCTAGGTTCGGTTTTATATGTTTTTATTTATGAAAAACCAAACGAAATTAGTCAAAAGTAGCATGTTGAGCATCAGTTTTATCGATGAATCCTTCTTCTATTTCAGAAAAAGTCCTTTAAAGGAGCAGTACATGTAATAAATTACTATACCTAGGTATGTATAAATTTAAATACTCCTTTTTCGGACGATTGCTTCTTTTTCGGCCAAAATGGCGCCATACTAATAGACAAATGATCCCTTATGTGACGATACAACGAAATGATAAACGAAATGAAATGAAATACTCCTTTTTCGGACGCTATTTTGGAGAACCCTTAACGTCCAAAAAAGGAATAAAAACTGTAAATACAGTTTATAAATACTTTGTAATTATAAAGTCCGAGATTTTGACCGACATGAAGTCATGTTTTTTCACTGAGATCGATTTTTTTGTATTCAGGGTATTTGTAGGGTTAATTGACGAAAGCCAAAAGCGTTTGAACCATGTCATTGTTCACACATATAATTGGCTTAAAATCTGTTTTTTTATTCTTAAATTAAGTTTATGGGAGCCGTCGCAGTTGTATGATTTAATAATTTCGTTGAGTCTGACCTTTAAAACCGACCCAGGCAAACTTGGGATGAATGTCAATGATTGTATTAAGGACTTTACGGACAAAAGCATCCTTAAAAGTTCTAAATTATTTGGACTTCGATGGACAACACTCGGATATCATCATAATTGGGACACGCGGAAATATTCAAATACAAATTCTGATATTGGCGTTATGCCCGACATTTTGACGCGAATTGGCAATGAACTTTCACGGGTTTTTCAGTTTGAGACGCCTTTTCAAGCACAAGCGTCTATTTGCAACTTTTATCCTAGTAATGTAGGAACAATTGGAATTCATTCGGATAATTCAGGTTTGCGCAAGACATTCAAAAAACTTTACAGTCGTGGAAGCCAGAACGTAACACTTTTTTTGTCTAAAACTGTACAGGGGGGTTCGTTCTAAGGTCAGCCATAAGTGACGTTATAACTTATAAGGTCAAGTCAGTTTTTTTAAAAGTGCATTAACGTCAAGTCAGTTTTTTAGACCTTATAACCAACCCCCCTGTATCATTTTGGACTTTTTTTTTGCACTAAGGTCAAATCATTTTTTTGGAGTGCATTAAGATCAAGTCATTTTTTTGGCCTTCACCTTATAACTAGACCCCCCTGTACGTTCTGGTTATTTTGTTACGTTCTCGCCAGGTATATTTTTTTTTCCTTATGTTTTGTTTTTCAAATTAGCTAAATATAGCGGGTTTAGTTGCTCGCTGCCATGACTGTATTAAACTAAAATTTCTTATAATGACGGTTAAAATCGCAGCCTGTGTATAAAATGTAAGAACCTTATTTTTGCGAAAATACGATCATAAGATGTTACATTTTATACACAGGCTGCGATTTTAACCGCCTTTTTGCTATTAAAATTGTAATAATAACATCAACTTGTTTTTTAAGAATATTGTGGGAATCCTATTGTCTCAATTTCCTTCGGCTCTCCTTGTGTGTTTCTTCTGGGAAAGGGGGGCCGTGATGACCCTTGCCATGAAATAATGCTTCAACACGGGGATGTGCTCATAATGGACGGTGCCGACCGTGAAGCTTTACACGCCGTTCCCCGCGTATTAGATATGAAAACCGCCGATAGAATAAAAACCGACTATTCAAAGTCCGTTCTTCATAGCAATGAAACCATTTTAAACTATTTAATGCAAGCTCGAATTAATATAAATATTCGACAAGTATCAACTTCCTGACATAATCCTTGTCTGATTTATACGTACGCTCTAATAACGGCTTGAGACCACTTTTTGTAAATGTAAAATCTAAAATTTAGAATGGATAAAGACCAAAAAGATGCTGAACTGACGAAACAGATTGAGGAGCTTGCTTTGTCCATTAAAGAGAAAGGTTTGGAAAAAGCCCGACGATTTTAACAGTCATGCGCTAAATGTGCTAAATTGTTAGAAAGCTGGAAATGCGGGATAGTAACCACATTTTTAATTAGCTAGTCAAAATGCTCCCGACAATTTGGAAAATGCGTCAATCGAGTCGAAACAAGAATATATCAACAGCCAAATCATGGCCTTCAAAAAGAAGATGAAGGGACCCGGCGGAATGAGTAAAAAAGATTGGGCTTTTTGGAACACACAGCCAGTTCCAAAATTTGATGAGGTAAGCAGTTAACGCCTTTCTTTGCCCTCATAGGTTTTTTATAGTCTTATAGTCTTAAAGTTTTATGGTTTTTTTATCTTAAGACCTTATAACCAACCCCCTACATAGTAAAGTCCCTCATGACTCGTAGTCCTTGCTGTGCCTTATATTTTGTATTTGATTCGTTATTTTCCAGACAATGTCATGTGTGTCTTGGGAAGTGTTTTAGCAGGAAATCTATAGATATTACAAATGTATTTAGCAAATATTAACTCGTGTCTTTCAGGAAATAACAGATGAAGACATGGGACCTATTGAAGGTGCGCGAGATAACGTACGGATGGAACCCTACACTCTGCCAAAGGGATTCGAATGGGATACAGTCAACGTAAGTTTCTTTTCATTTTTTTTCAACAATTTTTTCAAACAATTTTTTGGGAAAAAATCTTGGAAATCATGTCTTTTTACGCTTTTTTTGGATGAAGACCCATCGCTCCACATTTTTTTCTATAGAAATCATGTCTTTTTACACTTTTTTTTCTATATAATAGTGTCTTTTTAACATTTTCTAGAGTGAAGACCATAATTGTTTGGGGGAAATCAACCGGCATGATTAACCACTAGACCAAGAAAAATTGCTCCCACAACGGGAATCGAACTCGGGCCACCGTAGTGAAATTCCAGAATGTTAACCACTTCGCCATGTGGAATAAAAAAGCCTGCTCCCACACCGGGAATCGAACTCAGGCCGCCGTAGTGAAATTCCAGAATGTTAACCACTTCGCCATGTGGATTAAAAAAGCCTGCTCCCAGACCGGGAATCGAACTCAGGCCGCCGGAGTGAAAATCCGGAATGTTAACCACTTCACCATGTGGAATAAAAAAAGCCTGCTCCCAGACCAGGAATCGAACTCGGGCCACCGGAGTGAAAATCCAGAATGTTAACCACTTCACCATTCATTTTTCTAGAGTGAAGACCATAATTTGTTGGGGGACATCAACCGGTATGATTAACCACTAGACCATAGGGGATAAAAAACATTATGACTCATAATTTATAGNGTACCTACTGTAAATTCTTCAATTCGTAGTAATGTAGGAAATCAAAACTATTGTTAGCATCGCCCTATAATCTGACTTTATTTTCTAGATTATTATTTTCTGCGCAATTCAAAATTTGATTATTACTAATAAGGTCAAGTCATTTTTTTTCGGGCTTGACCTTATAACCAGACCCCCTGTAACCATTTTAAAATTTATAAATGAAATGAAATGTCTTAACTCCCAAGGAGAAGTGCGTGTAAATAGACACGCAACTTGTTTTTTCGTCGATTTAAGGCATATGGAGGCTCCGTAGGGCAAAACGGGTATTGGTGACCCCCCCCTCAACTTTACGGGAAAATTCGATTGACGGTGTTTTTTGCGTTGGTTGGAGGTTTCAAACAGCTCTCTAGGGGGCCCTGGTGGCTCAAATCAATTTCTGAATAGTCAGATCCACGTAGTTTGACGAGCTCTACAACTTGGCTTTACCAGTTTTTAGAATTATTGCTAATTATTGTGAATTTTTTAAGTGCGTCTTTATATACACGGATATTCCCCCTACGGGTTCCCAAAAACTCCTTTCGCCTAAGAGTTAACATTAGTGTGGACTAATAACTGCCCCCTGTGGTCTTATTTCTTATTTCAAATGTTCAGATTGACAACGAGGGAGAACTGGAAGAATTGTATAACCTGTTGAATGAGAACTACGTAGAAGACGACGATAATATGTTTCGTTTTGACTATTCGCCCGAATTTTTGAGGTGGGCTCTGACGCCACCCGGTTGGCATACGGACTGGTTATGCGCAGTCAGGGCCACCTCGACCAGCAAGCGGAAAATGGTCGGATTTATTAGCGCAATTCCGGCCTGTATACGCGTCAAGGACCGAAAAACCGACATGGTTGAGATTAACTTTCTTTGTGTACATAAAAAATTGAGGTATAATTTTAAAAATTTTATTCACCATAAGATTTGGAATCTTTACATGTAGCGGTTGGTTTTAAGGTCTGAGATTTCGTCCTCAGTCTTAACTTTTTTTGCACTACGGGTTTACGGTCTTTTTTGAGATTAAGGTAAATAAATATGGGAAAAATCATGTCTTTTAACGATTTTTCGATGAATCTNCCCCCCCCCTCAACTTTACGGGAAAATTCGATTGACGGTGTTTTTTGCGTTGGTTGGAGGTTTCAAACAGCTCTCTAGGGGGCCCTGGTGGCTCAAATCAATTTCTGAATAGTCAGATCCACGTAGTTTGACGAGCTCTACAACTTGGCTTTACCAGTTTTTAGAATTATTGCTAATTATTGTGAATTTTTTAAGTGCGTCTTTATATACACGGATATTCCCCCTACGGGTTCCCAAAAACTCCTTTCGCTTAAGAGTTAACACTAGTGTGGACTAATAACTGCCCCCTGTGGTCTTATTTCTTATTTGAAATGTTCAGATTGACAACGAGGGAGAACTGGAAGAATTGTATAACCTGTTGAATGAGAACTACGTAGAAGACGACGATAATATGTTTCGTTTTGACTATTCGCCCGAATTTTTGAGGTGGGCTCTGACGCCACCCGGTTGGCATACGGACTGGTTATGCGCAGTCAGGGCCACCTCGACCAGCAAGCGGAAAATGGTCGGATTTATTAGCGCAATTCCGGCCTGTATACGCGTCAAGGACCGAAAAACCGACATGGTTGAGATTAACTTTCTTTGTGTACATAAAAAATTGAGGTATAATTTTAAAAATTTTATTCACCATAAGATTTGGAATCTTTACATGTAGCGGTTGGTTTTAAGGTCTGAGATTTCGTCCTCAGTCTTAACTTTTTTTGCACTACGGGTTTACGGTCTTTTTTGAGATTAAGGTAAATAAATATGGGAAAAATCATGTCTTTTAACGATTTTTCGATGAATCTGTCATGTATAGTATAACATAAACATAAAAAGACTCGATTTTATAAATCTAAAAGATCATATGATCCAACGACTATAAGACTTAATCCATTTAAGGGTTTTTTGACCTTATAACCGACCTCCATATTTTGCACTTTAAAATCTCCTAATCACGCATTTCTATAGAGCGAAACGATTGGCGCCGACGCTGATTCGAGAAATAACCCGCCGAGTTAACCTCAAAGGTATATTCCAAGCGTGTTATACAGCTGGTGTTGTCATTCCCAAACCGGTTGGGACGGCTCGCTATCATCACCGTTCTCTCAATCCAAAGAAACTGGTTGATATTCAATTTTCATCTTTAACCCGTAATCAGGTAAAAACACAATTGTTTAAGTTTTGATAAAATATATCTAAGATATCTTATTTTGACAAATTTTGGCAGAATGACTTATGACGACGCCACCAAGTGGCCTAAGAGATAAAAAAATGCCTTAATTTCTCAAATTTCATCCTTTTAAATTTTTTTTTCAAAAAATAAGGATTAATTAAAGACTATGAATCGCTTGATTCGGCTGATGAAGGTGCCCGACAGAACGAGTATACCAGGATTACGTCCAATGGAACTCAAAGACTGCCAAAAAGCATGCCAACTTCTAACAAAATATCTTCAGGTATGAAAACGAAACTCCGGTGGACTTTTTTTTTAATCAAAAAGTTTCCAGTTTTTATTTTAGGATCAGTCCCAAATTCTATACATGTACCATCTTCCCTCAAATTCGAGTCACATTTGGTTCGATTAAAAAACGTAAATGTAAAGTTTCAGAATTTTGAAATTCGGAATATCATAAATCTTCTAATATAACTTCTAATCTTCTAATCTTACAGGGGGTCTGGTTATAAAGTGTCAAGTTGTGACCGTTTAATGGCCAGTTTATAATTATTAGTCAGTTTTTTTGCACTGAGGCCAAGTCAGTTTTTTTGAGTACTTTGAGAAGCATGCTTTTGGGAAAAAATTTACGCTTTTTTTGGATGAAGATTCATTTTTTTTCTAGAAATTCAATTTGAGTCCTGTTTACTCGGAGGAGGAATTTATCCATTGGTTTATGCCACGTGCGGGCGTTGTAAATACATTTGTTGTGGAAAATAACAGCGCAGAGATAACGGACTTTGCATCATTTTACTCGCTGCCGTCGACGGTCGTCAATCACAAACAGTACAAAAGTCTTTTTGCGGCTTATTCGTTTTACAACGTGTCAGAACGCCTACCGACACTCATGCGGGATATGTTAACCGTCGCCAAGCAAAATAATTTCGACGTTTTTAATGCGCTCGATTTGATGGACAACAACACTTTCCTCAAGGTTTGATCACAATTGTCTTTTTAATTTATAAAATTTTATTGTCAGTATTTTTTTTCTCTGGACTCTTTTTTTTTTGAAAACCATCTTTGGAAACGCCACGTAATTTTTTTTTTACTCTGACCGGTTTGAAGCCATGATTGTAAGGAACTTAAAATACAATTTAAGTTGCTATCACTGATGTTGTAGGAGGAGTACGCTCCACAATGGAATGCACCATTGAAAGAAAAGTCCTGTAAAAAAAAGTAAAGGTCGTTTTTAACCCCACACAAAAATTACTTTTGTTGGTCCGAAGATTCCGGCCCGCAATTTCCGTGTAAACCAAGGCATGTATTTACCAACGGTTTTCGGTATGGAACTAGAAAATGATGAGGCTAAAATTCGTGAAAATGACGTTATACTGACTTTCATACAGGGATAGTATTAAATCGGTACTTTCTCAAAAGGTATAACGTGTAAAATGAATCAAAAGAGCCTAGGGACATCTAGGGACATCTATGGGCCATTATTTAAAAATCGGTGTTGGCCAAATTGTAGAGCTCAAAAAGCTATTTAAAATGTGGCAAAATCAAATCCCGGAAATGTCTGCAGTGAGTTCTAGAGTTTTTTGAAGATCTAAAGAAAAAACTTTTTGATACTTTTTAAGACAGTACCGTTAAATCTTGAGTCTTTTTTGGGCGCCTCCTTAAGGTCAAGTCAGTGTGTTAACGTACTCATTTTTCATCCTGGCATTTCTTCAGGACCTAAAGTTTGGTGAAGGCGACGGAAACTTGAATTATTACCTCTACAATTGGAGATGTCCCAAGCTACCGAAAGAAGAGTTGGGACTCGTGCTACTGTAATCTATAGCTATCAATGCTATTGTTTTAAAATAATTGCAAAAAAAAACGTTCTCTTTTTCATGCTATCTAGTTTTTAGCTCAATTGTTATTTTACACACAGTGACAACATGAAAATAGTGATAATTTCAAACCTTCAAAGATTCAATTTAAAGTGTAATTGTTCCACATACAAAAACGAATAGGTTTCGTTCGATTTTTGTTCAAAAGTGGGAACACAGAGTTACATGAAAATTAAGTTGAACCCATCTAATAATAAATCGACCGTTTTCTGATATTCCAATAAATTTGATTACATTCCGAGTGCCTATTCTAGACACTTTTAGTACGCCACAGCGGCTTAAGAAAAATAATTATTTATAAAAGCACAAGGAGTGTAACTGACTTTCAAACCAACTCTAATTGTAATTCCCCCAAAAAGCCCAGAATCAATTTTTATAAAAAACAAACATGATTTCAATTTTTTTAATTTTNAAAATTGATTCTGGGCTTTTTGGGGGAATTAAAATAAGAGTTGGTTTGAAAGTCAGTTACACTCCTTGCGCTTTTATCATTTTACCGATTAAAAAATTGTCAAGATAAGTTCCCAGTGTGTAACACGTAAAGATTTTCCTGGAACGTATTTTTGAAAAAAAAAAGTCAAGGTATGTGCACTATGCTAGGTTTTTAGAGTATTAGTACCCAGGGAGTGTAAAGGGACAAGCTATTCAAAATTTTGTGACACAGGGACAATCTGGGTGTAATCAAATTGTTATTGGAAAAAACAGAAACGTTTTAGGATCAATTTTCGTTCTTCACATTAGATATTGCAATTTTATTTATATCACTTTTTTATACCTTTTAAAAGAATTAGACTTTACAATAAACCAATCATCGTGCAAAAGAACACGGCCAGGCACCTACAAACTGATTCCCTACCTGTAATAGTTGTGACAGATTGATGCGCATGAATATGATTGTTTGTTGCTTCTTGAAATTAAGATGATTTTTTTTACTCATACAATTGAGGACAGAACTTTTATTTAAATAAACAAGAAATTAAACCATTTATTTGAATATTTTTTTTACTTGTTTACACAACTCTAAAGGTATTTTTAGGGTTTTTTCGGGGGTGAGCAACTGGATCACGATTTTGAAACCTTGACTCAGTTTGTTTCGATTAATAAAAAAATCCACAAAACTTTTTTGTCGCAATATTTCGTTAAAAAATATTTCGTCCAATTATTTATTCTACATGGGGTCTGATTATAAGGTCACAAAGTTTGACCGTGATAAGGTCAAGTCATCTTTTTTGCACTAAAGTCAGGTCATTTTTTTTTTCAAGATAAATCATGTTTTTTTTTCACTTCTTTTGGGTTTAAATTTGGAACTCGACATTACGTTTAGAACGACACGGGTAATAAATTTTATGGAGTTCATTAATGTCAAGTCAGTTTTTTGGGGCTTGACCTTATAACCAGACCCCCTGTAAACGTTTCTTTAGAAAATTTCTCAAACAAAATATGTCGTGGAATGCATCTGATAATCACCTAAAGTAGTTGTATATAGATTCTGTGACTTATATGAGTAATTCTCTTTTTAGCGCAATTTCTTTCACATATTATATTAAGACTGACAGAACAAGGGACAAAAAAAAATGCTGAATTATAGGAATAAATCCTAAGGTAGTTTTTTAGATTTTACAAAAATTAGTGCGATTGTGGGGTTTTAATCATATAGTATACTAGTTTTTGATCAACGGTTTTAAGTTATCAAGAGTTTTTTCCGGTACTTGAAAACAATTAAAATGTCCTGGCTTTTTAACAAAAAACATTTATTAAGAGTTAGTATGTGCCATATTTTATGGTTTAGGTCCCATACAAATCGTCATTTTGGTACAACCTAAAAAACTACCCAAGTAATGAATTGTTAATGGCATCAATGAAGAAATCCTTTTCGTCTGGCGTCACTGGTCTTAAAGAAAAAGCGGTGAAAAAATTCGGAGGTATTCTGAAAAGCGAGGGAAAAACTAAACCAAATCGACGACGACGGGATATCGAAGTTTCAGCTCCCGTACAACAACTATCTGGTAAGTTCTAGAGTTTTTTATAATGTTACAATTTTTATACCCTTATTGAGTAGGGTAACCGTTATTTTTGGTTCACTTTTATTACGATTTTTGCCGACCTCTGGTTGGGGTCACCTTCCAGGGCTCGACACAGCCCGGCGTTTTGATTGGTTTTACATTAAGAAAAAATGCGTAAAAATTATTTCAGGCACAAGTACCTTCCAGCCCGAATCAATCCAGCAGTTGGATGAATCGCTGCGACAGTGTGACGTGACTGCCGAGTACCTCCGTCGGTTAATCACAACCGGTCGTCATGAGCTTATTCCGAGCGCTGTCACCGTCATTTTTGAGCACGTACAGAAAATGTTAGACGCTATTATTCGGTTTGATAAACGCAATCGTCTCTCATATCCCCCCGATGCTTACTTTGATGATATGGGCGATACGATTCTCGAGGAGCGGCAACAGGAGGCCCGCAATTACTTAGCCACACTGGTTAAACTGTCGGACAGTTTTGTCCTGCTTAATACCAAACAGAGCCGTGACGACACTAAATTGGCCGAAGGTCCGTTTTTAATCAGCTCAACCCTTAAATAAAAAAAAATATTTCTTCCCCTCCCACCCCTGCCGATGGCACATTTTTTCTATAAAATCATGTCTTTTTGAACTTTTTCCCAGCTCTAAGGTCTTATTGTGGAAACAAATTTCTGGTTGATTATAAGGTCAAGTCAGTTTTTTCAAAGTGCATTGAGGTCAAGTCAGTTTTTTAGACCTTGACCTTATAACCAACCCCCTGTAGGTCAAGTCAGTTGTTTCCCATAAAATTGGCCGAAGACTTTTCTGTTTTGAGGTCTACCCTTTGTTTAAACAAAAATTTATACACTTAGGTCTACCCTAACCCTTGTATAACCCTGTCCTACAATTTATGATTTATTGAAGATATTCTCAGTGAAGATCTCCCCCTATAGCGAATATTCGCTTCCTTTTTCCCTATAAAATCATGTCTGATTGAATACTTATTTGAATCGTTAGAAAGTAAGATCAGTTTAAACTCCTAAAGGAAAATATTTAAATTATTGGTTGAGGTTGTTGTAAACGTAGTTAAGAAATGATCGACTCCCTGCTGCAGGTTTTGCGGGAAATCGTGATTAAAGCGCGTTTTATTGTGCCTCATCAATCGCTCAATCGTCGCCATCGTCAATCCTTACACAGCTCAATGGACGACTTGAGTACATCGACCGAATTTGACTTGGCCCATCGCAGCTCGATTCGACGTTCTTTTCGAACGTTGAAGAAAAAAATCACAAATTCTCACTCACTGCTGCGGAATCCGTCCGTCGAGCAGCAGGACGTGGCACGTGTCAGACGCCGGAATAGGTACAGGAGTTAACCTTTTCATTTCAAACATTCTGCTCAGTTTTTTCCTTCAATATAAACTAAAGTAGTTTATATACAGTCCCGACCTTCCAATTGTGCACGACTGCCTAATTGTGCACTTTTTCAGGAAATTTTACCAGACTGGCAAAAAGTATTTTTGGTTTGCCAGGCAAAACTTGTTACAGTCCCGACCTTCAAATTGTGCATTTTGCGTTTCCGAAAAACGTGCACAATTTGGAAGTCGTGCACAATTTGAGAGTCGTTCAAAATTTGGTAAAATCGTTATTATCAAGTTGACTACTAGTTTTATAGGGCGTTTTAGAGTCAAAAATATACACAAAATTGACTCCTTTATCGTTTCTAACAAAAAAAATAACTAATTCAATTAATAAATTTTGTCTGGCAAGCCAAAAAGACTTTTTNTTTATATACAGTCCCGACCTTCCAATTGTGCACGACTGCCTAATTGTGCACTTTTTCAGGAAATTTTACGAGACTGGCAAAAAGTATTTTTGGTTTGTCAGGCAAAACTTGTTAATTCAATTTGTTAATTTTTAGTTCTAAACGATAAAGGAATCAATTTTGTGTATATTTTTGACTCGAAATCGGCCTAAAAAAACTAGTAGTTAACTTGATAATGGCAATTTTACCAAATTTTGCACGACTCTCCAATTGTGCACGACTCTCCAATTGTGCACGACTGCCCAATTGTGCACGTTGTTCGGAAACGCAAATTGCACAATTGGAAGGTCGGGACTGTAAATTGGGTAGGTCACTTTGGGGACATCTAGGTCCTTTCCGCGGAAATAGCTTGCCCTCTGTATACATGTAGTCTGGTTATAAAGTCACAAGATATGACCGTTATAAGGTCAAGTCATCTTTTTTGCACTAAGGTCAAGTAATTTTTTTTCTTGCACTAAGGTCAAGTCATCTTTTTTGTACTACGGCCAAGTATTTTTTTTCATGCACTAAGGTCAAGTCAATTTTTTTGTGGACCATGTTTTTTGCGAAAAAAAAACTTTGAAATCATGTCTTTTTTACGTTTTTTTTGGATGATAATGAATTTTAATGGCCGAACGTATATAAAAATATTTCCAAGAAATGTGTTTAGTGCCAGAAGTCAATCAGCTGTTCGTGTCGGCTCCCACTCGAGTAATTCGGACGGTCACTATGCGATTTCCCGCTCAGCACATTCCTTCGATCAGGACGTTTCCCTGACTAGTTCAACCCAGGTGGACGGCTTATTAGACGAGTCGGCCATCTCTCGCCCAACCATTGATCTTAAACTTCCGACTTGGGATCGAAATTTCTCTCGCCCCTCATCGGCGGCTTCTTACGACGTTTTATCCAATTGTAGCTCATCACACCGGGCACCCATCATCTATGATGATTCCACTCATTTTTTCCCATCCGATGACTCTTTCCCGCCTCTACCTCTAAAAAACGGACACCATGAATCCTCACCACCACCAATATTGCCTCCAAAGACAACACGGCCCCTTGGCGGGCTCAATGTTTTCACGCCAAGTAAGGAGGGGTATCATTGTGTACAGCAGACCCCCTGTTTTAAGGTCAAGACATCTTTTTTCCACTAAGGTCAAGTCAATTTTTTTGCGAAGCATGTTTTTTGGGAAAAAATCTTTAAAATCATGTCTTTTTACGTTTTTTTTGTTTTGGATGACTATTATTTCAATGTTACCCCCAAACAGGAACGGTATTCGATTATCAGCTCGGACTCTCGTGACTCTTTCCTCAATGACAAATTCGAATCCTTTGAACTGTCCGAAAATAACCCCCCGCCCGAACTCCCCGAAAAACAATCGCCCATGAAGAACAATGGCCAGCGGGATTCGGGGTATAATGAAGTGAGCTCAGAGCCCATCCTCATCGGCACACCGGAGCAAATTATTGATAGGGTCCTATCCGAACGCGTTAAGGTCGTTTGAAAATTAGTACCACCAAAAATGTAACATCCTTTGTGATGAGGTATGACCAAAATTTTCATGCAATTCATAAAACATATTATACACCAGGTGCGCCGATATCTTCCAAAACCAAATTGAAAAAAAGTGAAATATAATGCATACAGGGGGGTTGGTTATAAGGTCAGTCATTTGTGCCGTTATAAGGTCAAGTCAGTTTTTTTGCACTAAAGTCAAGTCAGGTATTTTGAGTAGCATGCTTTTTGGGAAAAAAATCTTTCAAATCATGTCTTTTTACGTTTTTTGTATAAATTAATCTCTTTTTGAATTTTTTTCCAGAAAGGTATTNCGAAAATAACCCCCCGCCCGAACTCCCCGAAAAACAATCGCCCATGAAGAACAATGGCCAGCGGGATTCGGGGTATAATGAAGTGAGCTCAGAGCCCATCCTCATCGGCACACCGGAGCAAATTATTGATAGGGTCCTATCCGAACGCGTTAAGGTCGTTTGAAAATTAGTACCACCAAAAATGTAACATCCTTTGTGATAAGGTATGATCAAAGTTTTCATGCAATTCATAAAACATATTATACACCAGGTGCGCCGATATCTTCCAAAACCAAATTGAAAAAAAGCGAAATATAACGCATACAGGGGGGTTGGTTATAAGGTCAGTCATTTGTGCCGTTATAAGGTCAAGTCAGTTTTTTTTGCACTAAAGTCAAGTCAGGTATTTTGAGTAGCATGCTTTTTGGGAAAAAATCTTTCAAATCATGTCTTTTTACGTTTTTTGTATTTATATTTAAATTTATATTTATAATTTAAATTAATCTCTTTTTGAAATTTTTTCCAGCAAGGTCTTATAGAATAAAAGTTTTTTATCAGATGGTTTACAAAAAAAAACTTAAAAATTTACATTTTTTTTTTCAATTTCGGTTTGTACTAATTTTCAAAGGACCCTAAGGGCGACGTGGTTGATGCTTTCCTCTCATCCTATCGAACGTTTTTAACCGTCGAGAAGCTCGTGGACGAGCTGCTGATGCGCATTCGCCGCGCCGATACGTGCCTAAATAACCGCGGCCTGATTCCGCTACAGATTCTTTTGCGCATCATTGACCAAATTATGCAAACAGAGCTGAATCCGGCACTCTTCACGAAACTATCAGATGAAATATTTTGGATGATGACGCATCGAGAAACGGACTTTATGAAGTTTGCCAAGCAACTTCGAGAGCATATTATGAAAAAATGGGACAGTAAATTAGCACCAATTCAGAACCCAGAAATGACTAATGATGAAATTAAAGACGTCCTACGGCTCCAAGGGCAACAAATTATTGATCACCCGTAAGTACAGGGGGTCTGATTATAAGGTCACAGTGTGTGACCGTTATAAGGTCAAGTCATCTTTTTTGCACTAAGGTGAAGTAATTTTTTTTTCTTGCACTAAGGTCATGTCAATTTTTTTTTTGAAGTATGTGTTCTGGGAAAAAATCTTTGAAATCATGTCTTTTTACACTTTTTTTCTATAAGATAGTGTCTTTTTTTAACATTGTCTAAAGTGAAAACCATATTTTTTTGCGGAAAATCAAATTTTATAAAAAAAGTTTTTAAATGGTATAAGGTCAAGTAATTTTTTGAAGTGCAGAAATGTCAAGTAATTTTTTGAAAGGCAGTAAGGTCAAGTCATTTTTTCGGACTTGATCTTATAATCAGACCCTCTGTAGCATATATACCGTGTGGAAGTGCTGGAATAAAATGGTACATCACAAAACGTGACCCCTATAAGGTCAAGTCATTTTTTTTCAAGATAAATCATGTCTTTTTCACTTTTTTTTTGGATGAATATCATAGTAATTTAACGAAACTAAAGCGGTAATTGGTAAATCTCATTTTGCCAACCATACGCGGTAAGGCAGGGTCATACGAGTCATACGGTGTGGTAAATTTTTTTTAGACTGTCACCCTATAACCAGACCCCCCTGTAAGTGGTAAATCACTGAAGACACCTCAATGGGGTTTTGTTTTTAGATGTCTTTTCTTACTAGTTTTTTTTAGCTCTGAGCGCATTGCGCAACAACTTACGCTAATTGATGCTGATCTGTACCGACGGATTGAGGAGTCTGAGTTTGTTATTAGTTCCATGTACGAACAATTCAAAAGGGAAAATGTTCCCAACTTTGCGCTCGGAGTTGATCACTTTAATGCACTATCTTATTGGACGCAGGGTATTATTCTAACACAAAATGCATCAACGCGAGAAGCTCAGGAAATACGTGAAAAAATTATGTTCAAGGTAAGCCCGAATACGTCTCCAACTTTAAAAATTAATCCCCGGGACTTGGTTATAAGGTCGAAGACCACCCTTATTAGGTTTTCTACAGGGGGGTTTGGTTATAAGGTTATAAGGTGTGACCGTTATAAGGTGAAGTCATCTTTTTTGCACTAAAGTCAAGTAAATTTTTTTGTGCTTTGGGATAAAAAATATTTGAAATCATGTCTTTCTACACTTTTTCCTCGATGAAGACAAATTTTCCCCATATTTTCAGAATTTTTATTTTCCTCGACTTATGAGTTATATACCAACTCGTAACTCGTCCAATTCGTAATATATACACAGGTTAAGTACTTAACCGTCCATTACTTAACCGTCCATTACTTAACCGTCCGGAACCGGCTTAACCGTCCACTTTTTAGCTAATTTTTATTCAGAGCTAACGCCTACGCCCTACCGGCTTAACCGTCCAGTTTGGCTTAACCGTCCGTTTTTTAGTAAATTATTTTGAAAATTTNCATCGAGAAACGGACTTTATGAAGTTTGCCAAGCAACTCCGAGAGCATATTATGAAAAAATGGGACAGTAAATTAGCACCAATTCAGAACCCAGAAATGACTAATGATGAAATTAAAGACGTCCTACGGCTCCAAGGGCAACAAATTATTGATCACTCGTAAGTACAGGGGGGTTTGATTATAAGGTCACAGTGTGTGACCGTTATAAGGTCAAGTCATCTTTTTTGCACTAAGGTCAAGTCATTTTTTTTCTTGCACTAAGGTCAAGTCAATTTTGTTTTGAAGTATGTGTTCTGGGAAAAAATCTTTGAAATCTTTTGAAATGTCTTTTTACACTTTTTTTTCTATAAAATAGTGTCTTTCTTTAACATTTTCTAGAACCATATTTTTTTTGCGGAAAATCAAATATTATAAAAAAGTTTTTAAATGGTAAAAAGGTCAAGGCATTTTTTGAAGTGCAGTAAGGTCAAGTCATTAATGGAAAGGCCGTAAGGTCAAGTCATTTTTCGGACTTGACCTTATAACCAGACCCCCTGTAGCATATATACCGTGTGGAAGTGCTGCAATAAAATGGTACATGGGGGTCTGGTTATAAGGTTACAAAACGTGACCGCTATAAGGTCAAGTCATTTTTTTTCAAGATAAATAATGTCTTTTTCGCTTTTTTTTTTGGATGAATATCATAGTAATTTAACGAAACTAAAGCGGTAATTGGTGAATCTCATTTTGCCAACCATACGCGGTAAGGCAGATAGGCGTACGAGTCATACGGTGTGGTAAATTTTTTTAGAATGTCACTCTATAACCAGACCCCCTTGTAAGTGGTAAATCACTGAAGAGACCTCAATGGGGTTTTGTTTTTAGATTTGTTTTCTTACTAGTTTTTTTTTAAGATCTGAGCGCATTGCGCAACAACTTACGCTAATTGATGCTGATCTGTACCGACGGATTGAGGAGTCTGAGTTTGTTATTAGTTCCATGTACGAACAATTCAAAAGGGAAAATGTTCCCAACTTTGCGCTCGGAGTTGATCACTTTAATGCACTATCTTATTGGACGCAGGGTATTATTCTAACACAAAATGCATCAACGCGAGAAGCTCAGGAAATACGTGAAAAAATTATGTTCAAGGTAAGCCCGAATACGTCTCCAACTTTAAACATTAATCCCCGGGACTTGGTTATAAGGTCGAAGACTACCCTTATTAGGTTTTCTACAGGGGGTTTTGTTATAAGGTCACAAGGTGTGACCGTTATAAGGTCAAGTCATCTTTTTTGCACTAAAGTCAAGTAAATTTTTTTGAAGTATGTACTTTGGGATAAAAAAATATTTGAAATCATGTCTTTCTACACTTTTTCCTCGATGAAGACACATTTTCCCCATATTTTCAGAATTTTTATTTTCCTCGCCTTATGAGTTATATACCAACTCGTAACTCGTCCAATTCGTAATATATATATATGTATTTTATATTATCTATATTTTAGTTCTTCAACGTTTTAACGTACTTGAGAAAAATTCAAAATTTCAATTCCTATTTTGCACTGGTGGCGGGTATTTCATCAAACGCGGTCACTCGATTACACTGGAATAATAAATTCAAGGAGAAGATAGACGAATTCCAGCACTTGACAAAACTGGAGAAAAATTTCAGCAATTACAGACCAATATTAAAAAATGCCCAATTGCCATGTTTACCTTACATCGGATTGATCAAACAAGACCTGTATCAGGTTTATTTAACACCATGTATCAGAGCACACTGTAGGAATGAAAAATGCCCACATTACCTTATTTCGAGGTTATGGTTTATAAAATATTTTATCTTAATTTATATCACTTGGTTGTAACATGCATGTATTATTTTTCGTAACTCTGACCCTTATTTGGATGACTCTAGTTAGAAAGTTAACAATAGCGGACAATATGACACCTCAGTCGCTCACATTTGACCCAGTGGGGTCACCCTACTAACTGACATTTTAAATTTTAATATTGATTAAGAAAATTAATATTTATAGGTGCATTTAAGGGAGAAGCCCTTAACGGAAGACGGTCTCGTAAATTTCAAGAAAGTTAAAAAACTTCATCGTCAACTTGAATCCATTCGTCGATTTCGCGATCCAAAATATGACTTTCAACAAAGCCCCGAGTTGTCCAGGTAAGTTTTAGATATTTCGCAACCATGGTGGTTGGTTTTAAGGTCAGCCACTTTGACCATTATAAGGTCACGTCAGTTTTTTGTTGCATAAAGCTCAAGTCGTTTTTTTTCAACATAAATCATGTCTTTTTTTTGTAAACAAATATTTTTGAATGAAGACCTTTTCTATAAAATCAAGTTTTGTCAAATCAAGACTTTTTTTTTCCAGACAACAGAAATTTTCAAACTGGTTATAAGGTCAAGTCAGTTTTTTTGAATGCATTTAAGGCCAATTTTAAGGCCAATTCAGTCAATTTTTAGACCTTGAACTTATACCCAACACCCCCTCTAGGGAATTATCAGTTGAATTTATCAATAAGTTTTAGTCATGTCAAATCTTCCATGATTTTTACAAATTTCTAGATTATTTGGTGGGTTTCGTTGCCTCCAAGACGATAACGAATTATGGGACCTATCGTACTCGATAAAGAAAGAATATACTGAACCCGTTAAATCCGACTCTTGATTCTTTTCAGCATGATGTTTTTTTAATTGTAATTTCCAAAAAAAAATCTTTCTGAAAAAGTCAGTTACATTTTATGCCTTCTAGTCACAAAAACACACAACTCGCTTCTTTTATTCCACTGCAGATTCGATTCACTTACTATTATATATATATATTTCTTTGCATGATTTTACTTTTTTTTATCGTAATTACTTCCCATCATTTTAACTGTGGCTTTTTTATTTACACAAGGCTAGTTATTGATCTATTAATTACACCGCAGCTCGAATTCGGTCATATATATGATGTATACACGATTTTTTTTAATGACCGACGGCAGATAGGAAAGGATTTTTGAAGGTTTTATATGGGTAAGGTCGGATTTTTTTATGAAGATGTGTACAGTTGGTTTCAGCTTCGCACTTCTTAGTTTGACAACAAATGTCGGCACCGTGGCATCTCGCAGAAAACGTTTTTGGAATAATTTATGAGAAAGACCCCGTTTGCGAGTTACCTTTTTCTACGAAAAGTGCGAGATACTTTTTCTGTGAAAAACTTTTTGCTTTTTTTTCTAGGAATGATGTTTTTCTGCTAAAAAATTATTGTGCAAAATGGCACGGTGCCCAAAAGCTGTAGTATATTTAAGGAGACCCAAATATGTGCAACAGCCGTTGCCCAATTGAAGGAAGATATAATATTTGTATCGTCAAAAGCCCTATGACTGGGCTAATTTATTGGTAAAGGTTCGAAAACTTATTATTAAAAAGGGTATGAAATAAAATAAAATCGATATTCTTGAATCTATCCAAGATGATATCCAGTTGGCTGTGAGACCAATTAGTCACCCATGTACGTTTTATTTACGATGTAGTTTTATAAAAATTTGTCATTTTTTTTGTAAAATTTAACCAGTTTCAACCACTTAATGTGTTTTGATGGTTCATGATGGTATTTATAACTTTTTATTATAACTGCGAATAGAAAAACCGGAAAAAGACTCATTTTATTGGCTTTTGAGACCGTCACGCGAAGCAAAGCCTTATCTGTAGTATATCTGTGTTCGTTCTGATTGGCAAAACATATTGATTTACTCTCATTTAAAAGTTCAATTTTTCAAATGTTTTTGTCCTTTTCGAGCCTTGTTTGTTGGTGAATCTTGCCTACAATGTTCCCCTTTTCGAGCAAGAAAATAAATAAGGTCGCAACTGAATTACAGGGTGTGGTGGTTATAAGGTCTGATGAGGTCAAGTTAGTTCCAATCCTTTAAACGGTTATAAGTAGGCTGCCTGAAACTTGGGCTTTATTTTATTTGGGCACATTTTGTAAAGGGAAAGAAAAGTTCCGGGCACCCTAGTTGTAACTTATAAGGTTAAGTCATTTTTTTATTATAGTTTATCTAAGCGGGATCAATAACGTACAGATCAAGACAGGCTTTCCTTATTATTCAATTCAAACTGGAAAATAGTTTAGCTTCTTACATATTCTCGTCCTGGATAATAAAATGCAAAATACCTTATTCTTTATATTTAATTTTAGAATAACCGAGGCAATTTCATTTTTTTTTTTGAGATATGTGCTCATAGAGTCGAACTGTAATTTAATGACAAATTACAGGTAATATTAAGCCTACAGGGTGAGGGATTATGTTACCTGCCACCAATATTTTTCTTTTTAATAATCAAGATGTTTTTCACATCATGTTTGTATGAAAATTTCCATAAAATCTGTGGTTTTTTTTGAAATTTTTCATAAAATCTGTGGGTTTTCTTGAAATTTTTCATAAAATCATGTTTTGTCCCCGAAACTTCTTTTAGTGTGAAACTTCAACGGAGCCACCCCTGTAACAGTTGTAAGATTCGGCACACGTGTTGAAGTTAGTCGATACCCCTTAAATCTTTTGATTGCCATTTTTTCAGAATTCACAGAATCATAAACTCGGTTTGAAAAGCCTATTAACTCAATTAAAAGCATGATCAGCCCCATTGATTTGCCCAGTCGTCTGCCGTACTGAATTAGGCACTCCCCTGTCGATAATTTGTGCCTTTAATGTTCAATTCGTACTTAAAAAATAAACGTACTTTGATCAATTTGCAAATAATTATTATTTGTAGTCTTTTACTTTTACTGAAGATTGTGTTTTTTTAGAATCGGTCGTAAAGAATTATTGACATATTTGAAGTTCGAAATCGTGCAGATTTACTCAAAGGTAATTTACAGGTTCTTGAATCGTTTATAGGTTACTTTTTTATAAAATCACGTCTTGTTTCATTGTTTACCACCGCTAAGGTTTTATGGTGGAAAAAACTTTATGTTTTTATTTCAAGTCAGTTTTTTCGAAGTGCATTCAGGTCAAGTCAGTTTTTTTAGTCAGTTTTTTGGAGTGCATTAAGGTCAAGTCATTTTTTTGGGGCTTGACCTTATAACCAGACCCCCCTGTATGCCTTATAACCAGACCAGAAGCCTTATAACCAGAAGTTTCGAAAAAACTGACTTAAAATAAAAACATCTGAAATTTTTTTTTCATCACAAGACCTTAGTGCTGGGAAAAAGTTAAAAAAGACGTTATTTTATAGAAAAACCAGTGTTATGCATTGCTACAAATATACTTTATTTCGCTTTGACCGCGGCTAATAACATAAATTTTCAGTATAACAGTGAGCATGGCTGCTCGACGGCGCAGAGGGGACGATCAAGATCTGTCAGAAGGCGAAGAACTTGAAGAATCTAAACTCGACGACACCGAGACATTTTCTGACAAAGAAGCAAAGGCCGGCTTAGTTGACTCCGCCTCTGAAGTACGTTTAAAATCATGTCTTTGCATTCTTTTTTTATGGCCTTATGGTCGTATTTATTCAAATGCTTATAACCTCTCATGGTTATGAAGAAAGAATATATCTGTGGAAGTTTCGGTCAAACTTTTTGGATAAATATGTGACCGTTTGTGACAGCTTTTTTTAGATGGGGCCCGTTTATTCTAGAAATCTAGAATTTTAATTTACGTCTTACAAAAACGTACTTTTTAGGATTCGGACGATGATTATTCCGATGCTGCCGAAACGACAAAAGAACTTGACGAAAAGATCGTAGCCGAAGTGGCAAGTTCGAATGACGTCGTCGATTCGACAGTCAAAGATGACGAAGACAACTTGTCGAAAAATGTCGAAACAGAGGAAGCANGAAGAAGAAGAAGAAGATGGTGACGCCGAGACACCTCATGTACTTGAAAAAGAAGATACAAATCTCAGTCAACCGAAAAGGTACAGGGGGTCTGGTTATAAGTTCACAAGTTGTGACCGTTTTAAGGTCAAATCATCTTAGGTTAAGTCATTTTTTTCTTACACTAAGGTCAAGTCAATTTTTTTGTGCAGGATGTTTTTTGGGAAAAAAATCTTTTTGAAACAATCTTACAAAGGGTGATTGTTCATATAATACGAGTGACTGTTGTTTAAAGTCCATTTCTCAAAAAATATGATAAATTCTGAAATATTTTAACTTCTCATTCTTTGGTAAATAATAAGCGTTTTCCGAGTTATCACATACTTATCTTACTTTTATTTTCTATGTTTAGCATTTCTGACGAAGCCAGCGTAATCTCAAACAAAGAAAATGAGGCTGTGGCGACGGACGACGAAGAAGGAGTTAAAAATAAAAACGAAGATGAGGATGAACGTCATCCAGCATATATTCCCAGAAAGGTACTTTTTAAAATCAGTAACATTCAACATAATACAATTGATTTATTACGGTTATACGTATATTTTGCGCTTCATTGATTTAAAAGTTTTTGTAGGCTTGGATTACCGTGATATATATGTATTAATATGCTTAAGTTAGATCTAGTTTTCAAAATTTAGACAAAGAAAACACATTTTTTGGGGAACAATCAGGTTCAATATTTTCTGCGTAAGTACCTTAATTTATCAATAAATTTGAGTCGTGTTAACATGGTAAATCATAAGTTATTACAGGGGGTCTGGTTATAAGGTCAAGTGATCTTTTGTGCACTAAGGTCAAGTCATTTTTTTCAAGATCAATCATGTCTTTTTTTCACTTTTTTGGGTTTAAATTTAGAACTCGACATATACGTTTAGAACGACACGGGTAAAACACGGGTAATAATTTTTATTTATAGAAATCATAT
>SCLG01000133.1:89133-119147 GCA_004367875.1 Oikopleura albicans
AAAAAAAACCACCCGTTTCGGGGACAACCAGCCGTTTCGGGGACACCCGTTTCGGGGACGAGGACTGTAAGTGTGGTGTCCCGGTGGTGTCTTTTGGTTACATTTTTTTTTTAATCATGTTTTTTTTACATTTTTTCTAGGTGAAGTCGAAAAAGGTCTTCACATCTTAGGGATGAATTGTGTTTTTTTTGAATTTTTGCTGCCGATCGCATAAAAAGAAGTTCGGTTTTTGTTTCACGTGGTTATAAGGTTTTCGGTCTCTTGAAAATTCATTTAGATGTTAAAGTCCTTGTTTTTTTTTCTTCGCGAAAGCAGTTGGATTTGTCTAAACAATTTCTTTGAAGGGATTCCGGAAGAAAAGAATCAACCTCGGCAACGTAAACAAAGAGATTCTCGAAGAGACCAAGAACGACATGATGGTCGTGATTTTGATAAAGAAAAACCGCCACCACAGGTACGTAACATTCGCATGCATTTACCTTTCATGCAGGCTGACAATGCAATAGGGCAATTAACTATTTGCAGGAAGGTCAAGTCATTTTTTTTTGAGAACATGCTTTTTGGGAANCGTCTTTCGTCAAATTTTTGACGATAGGCGTTGACGAAACATTTTTGACGTGAAAAGTTTTTGACGAAATAACTTTTTTGACATTTTGTTTTTTTGACGAAAATTTCCATTGACGAAACGCTATTTAACCGTCCTTAACTCCATGGAAACAATTTTACAAATTTGCAACAAATTTGACTGATGCAATAGTATTTTTCTCAAAATCCATAAAAAATACAGGGGGTTGGTTATAAGGTCAGCCATTTGTGCCGTTATAAAGTCGAGTCAGTTTTTTTGCACTTAAGTCATGTCAGTTTTTTTTTGAGTAGCGTGCTTTTTGGGAAAAAATCTTATAAATCATGTTTTTTTACGTTTTTTTTTCTATAAAATCATGTCTTTTTGAACTTTTTCCCAACACTAAGGTCTTATTGTGGAAAAAATATTTTGGTTGATTATAAGGTCAAGTCCGTTATTTCAAAGTACATTAAGGTCAAGTCAGTTTTTTTTGACCTTGACCTTATAACCAACCCCCCGTATGTAATAGAATCTGCTGCCGATGTTGTTAGTTTGCACCAGTTTGACCGCAATAAGGTCAAGTCAGTTTTTTTTTATTTATTAAATAAATTCTATTCAAGTCTTGTAACTGTAGTTAACGTTTTTAAAATTATCTTTACTCAAAAGTTTTTGAGTCAAAACAGATAAAAAAAATGGACATTTTGTAGGTTCGTCTAAATAGTGTCAGATTTTTGATCTACATCACATTTTACGACCCTTCATATAAAAAATAAAAAAAAATGTTTGATGATATTAATTATTTTTATAAACAAAATATGACAATCAAAAATCAATAAAATACGCGATGAAACCTATTTTATCGGTTTCTAACGTCATACAATAAAATATTTTATCATTCAATCGTTTTTTTTTTGTAAAAATACATCACATCTGCCTAAAAATCTTTTCTTTTGCCTTTTCAAATTATTAGTGGTTTATTTATGATAGCATTTCTTTTATCTACGCTTGCAGACGGTAACTAAGTGGAGATCATTCGACTGATAAATAATTTGAAGGTTTAAATTGTTTGCGAAAAAACATGCCTCCAATAAAGCGTTTTTTAATTATTCTAGTTTCCAGGGGCTTTTTTGTGTACTCGGTGAAGATAATCAGTTAACCTCTTTACACCTGGTTGATCAGTTTTTGAGTTACTCCTGTCAAAGGGCGTTCTGTTTTCCAGGAGTCTCAAATAACCTACACAGGGTGCGCCTTTATGTTTCACCCCGCTATGTTTCACTTCTTCCCGCCCGTGCTGTTATGTTTCAATTTTTTTACAAAACGTTTTCCCCTAATACATATCTGTATATGTTAAGCCCTACGTCGTTATGTTTCACTTTTTCCGGCTCAGGCCATTATGTTTCACAATCTTTCGAATTATTTTTGTGAAACATAACCGCGCACCCTGTGTGTCTAACCAGTTATCTATCTAACACCGAAAATTTTGAAAAGTGCAACATGTTGAGATAATGGAATTTTGTTAATATAATTGGGTAGGGCGTTTGGTAAGATAATTGTTACGATAGGTTTCGGCCCAAAAGTGTTAAACTTTGTTACGATAACTGATTAGGAGGTTATTTGAAAAGTATTGTGTCCAAAGTTTTATTATAACTATCTACAGTTATTTAACTCATATTTGTTTAAAAAAAGTTTATCTTGACGGATTTTGGTAAACTCATTTTGACGCGTGTAAGGGCATATTTTTTAAAAATTTCATCTAAATTGGTTTCTTGGAAACAAACCCGGTGCCTACAGAATCATCGTAGCTATGTTCAAATATAAAACAGGTTATAAATATACAAATGTCAATCTAACGGCTAACGCAAATAATCTGTTCTGATTGGCTCGACGGCTTATTTTTTAAAACACGTTAAAAACGGCAACTGAGATAGCAATATTATATAATTGGTAACGGAATATTTAAAACGAAAAGCAATTCATTTTTGAATTGGCAAAAGCTCTTTTACCTAATTGTTGAAACAATTAACATACTAAATAATCCAAATTTGACAAACAAAATAGCGAAAAACTGTATTTTCTCGCTTATGTGTAGCTTAGTATCCATTTTAGTTACACTGCGTAAACGTAGTAACATCTAAGCGTATCTGCTCAACTTATAAATACCATCCTATATCATTTTACGAAATTTTAGAGGTCTTAATAGTGAAAATCCCCGAAAACCTTCTCCCCCTATAAACCCCTTTTATCGAAAACCTTTTTCCCGATAAACTCCGTCTCTCGAAAAACTTTTTTTTTGTATTTTACCCGATAAAAAAAATCTTGTGATTTTTCGAAAAACGAAAATTTACCCCGAAACTTTTTTTTCCAAATAATTTATTCTCCAATAAACTTTTTTTTTCCGAATAACGTATTCACTAAGAAACTTTTTTATGTGTTTTATCCGAAAAACTTTTCTTGCTTTTTCTACGAAATACCACGGTGCCTACAAAAATGGGGCCTTACAGCAGTGTTGGAAAAGTTGGCCATCGCTCCAGATTTCCCCAACGCCCAACGCAAGCGTTGGCCAACGCTCGGATTTTTCCCAACATCCAACGCAAGCGTTCGCCAACGCTTGAATTTTTCCCAACGCTTCCAACACTGGTCTTAAAGGCCATTCAATTTTACGGTTAGAAAACCGTACAAGAAAAATCTACCGTATGACCAATTTTTTTTTATTTTCATATAAAATATTTATCATGAAAATATTTATTTTTACTGTATTATGCCCATTTGCGAGTTAGTAAAAAAAAATCGTCCAGAAAACGATTTATTGAAAATCATCGTTATCATGTGAATAAACTCCAAAGTGCAAATCTTAGTTGCTTGTTAATTTTTTTATATTTATCCAGTATAAGCAAACTAAACAGTAAAAATAACTTTTTAAATAATTATTCCAACGATTTGACGGAATTTATCTTTGAAACGAATTTGTGATGAACAAACATAGTAGAAGAAATTAATATTTATATTACTATACTTACCAAAGTATAGTTTGCTGATTGTTTTTTTCTTTCAAATTTCGGCACAGATTTTTGTTTTTAAAACACAAAAATAACAGACGTGATGTGGTAAATTTATCGGGGGTTATAAGTTATAAGGTTCGTGATTTTGTCTTGTAGAATATTAAGTGAACTAAGGTATACACGAGGAAGTCCAATTCCAGGACGATTGCCGATTTAGACTAAATCGACCTTTTTTGTCCCGAACTTGGTTTTTGAAAAGTGTCCCATAATCGGCTTATCCATGTAATCGTATTTTGGACAAAATTGTGTCTTTTTGAAAGAAACATCTGTAAAATCGTATTTTTTCGGAGAAATAAAGCATGTTCATTTTTTGTACACAATCATGTCTTTTTCAACTTTTTTCAGGTGATAATTACATTGGATAATGATAATTTCATATTCCGTAATTACCCGATCGTGCTGTTATCGGGCGTGATTTTTTTATTGCATCTTTTTCCCTATTCCACCTACGCCCTGCGCAGTTATCGGGCGCCGGATCAAGGTTTTTTTTGTCGCGAAACACGCCCGATAACTGCGCACCCGGTGTATGTTATCGAAGACATAATAACGACCACTATTGTATCAAATGCTCTCTTTGAGCTAAAATAGATGACATAATAAAAAAGTGTTAACAAGTGTGGTCTGTAATTGTATAAACTTAAAAAGTGTCCATTTAACTAAATCACATAAAAAACGAGATATCAACTTAGCAAAACCCAAAAACCTTCTGGAATCAGCGATAGAAAAATGCTTATTTTCAACATTGTACTATTGTAAGATTAAATTAAATTGATTTCAAATTTTAAATTGAAATTATAATATTGTTCATCTAAACGTCTATAAGACAATAAGTTTAACAGTATTGCGTAATTTTTAATAATGTTTTTCTTTTACTTTTTCTAACGGTAATTACCCACAAACTATAATACCGTTAAGAAGTAAATATTAACAGCGAAATCGTAATAAAAGAGTATTATTNTTTTTAAAACACAAAAATAACAGACGTGATGTGGTAAATTTATCGGGGGTTATAAGTTATAAGGTTCGTGATTTTGTCTTGTAGAATATTAAGTGAACTAAGGTATACACGAGGAAGTCCAATTCCAGGACGATTGCCGATTTAGACTAAATCGACCTTTTTTGTCCCGAACTTGGTTTTTGAAAAGTGTCCCAGAATCGGCTCATCCATGTAATCGTATTTTGGACAAAATTGTGTCTTTTTGAAAGAAACATCTGTAAAATCGTATTTTTTCGGAGAAATAAAGCATGTTCATTTTTTGTACACAATCATGTCTTTTTCAACTTTTTTCAGGTGATAATTACATTGGATAATGGCAATTTCGTATTCCGTAATTACCCGATCGTGCTGTTATCGGGCGTGATTTTTTTATTGCATCTTTTTCCCTATTCCACCTACGCCCTGAGCAGTTATCGGGCGCCCGATCAAGGTTTTTTTTGTCGCGAAACACGCCCGATAACTGCGCACCCGGTGTATGTTATCGAAGACCTTATAACGACCACTATTGTATCATATGCTCTCTTTACAAGTGTGGTCTGTAATTGTATAAACTTAAAAAGTGTCCATTTAACTAAATCACATAAAAAACGAGATATCAACTTAGCAAAACCCAAAAACCTTCTGGAATCAGCGATAGAAAAATGCTTATTTTCAACATTGTACTATTGTAAGATTAAATTAAATTGATTTCAAATTTTAAATTGAAATTATAATATTGTTCATCTAAACGTCTATAAGACAATAAGTTTAACAGTATTGCGTAATTTTTAATAATGTTTTTCTTTTACTTTTTCTAACGGTAATTACCCACAAACTATAATACCGTTAAGAAGTAAATATTAACAGCGAAATCGTAATAAAAGAGTATTATTTTTTTTTATATTTTTGGTGATCGTTTTATGAGGTTGTAGGTTTGCGCCGTTCCAGATGATAAATTAAAGTTGAAAATTATAACGTCCTAAAATTAATATCTTTTTTTTTCTTTTTGCGCCGACCGTACACCCATAAAGTAAATTTTTCTTATAAACAGGTGATAAAATCTGTGCGAGTGATAAATTTAGGTCATCTGCAACGGGTGGCGCAAGCAAGATATATTTTTTTTTCTTCGGTGGTTGACGCGCCTCAACCACACCACACTAAAAAAGCAAATAATAAATATTGAAATTCAATTATATTTAACAAAATATATACAAACAAAAAGTGTACGATTTGCAAAGATTTTTTTTGCGAGCAAAGTTTATAAAAAAAAAAGAAAATCAACAGAGAGAAGAAAATCAACGAAAAAAAAAACATTATATTTTTTTGGCCAATTTGAAATTTTCTTTTGGCAAAGAGAAAAAAACAAAAAAATAAATGATGGTTAATGACACAGCTCAGAATACAAGTAGCCTGGCTCAAGAACTCGTGCCACAAGCCTTTTGGAATGCTTTGGCGAATCAAAATCTGAACGAGATGGGCCCGCCCCAGTGGAGCATAGTGGTTAATGACAGCGGGGTACAGTGTTCTCTTTTCTTTGAAAATGGGGATCAGGCGTCATCAACGAAGAGTTCAAATTCCTCTGTGGCCGTCAGTTCCGTCTCGCCCCTGGTTAAAAGCGGCTTCAGTGAAAAGATTTCGGCAAAAAGCTCGGATGATTCTTTTGAGAAAATGGACGATGAAAGTATTGAGGAAATAATTCATCAAACTTCCCCCCAAAAAGGACCCGAAGATGAGGAGCGGATTACGCCGCCCGCAATTCCACAGAGCCACCCTAACCTGGCCGGCATCCCGAATATCCCGCTGCTGCAACAGTTTCTTGGGCAGCAAATTGCAGCTGCCGTCGCGAACGGCAATGGCGTCACTGGCGGCCTTAGTGTTGCCGCGGACAAGGTCGAACGTCCGACCCCCGGCGATTTGATGCTCATTTCACAAGAAAACCGGCGGCGACTGGTTAACCTGCGTGAAGAGGCTACTGCCAATCGTCTCTCGGTCACGGCGTTCATTCGACGCGGCGCGCTTTTATATTTTGACTCTGATGAGTTGGCGCTTAATCGTCTGCATACGTTGGACCAGAAGCGGCTAAATGCGTTGGAGCTCGAGACGAAATTTTACTTTGGTGATATTCCCCAACAGTTGTTTCGCCGCACCATTGCAATTCAGCAAAGTCAAATTCGCTCGAAAAAGTCAAACGCCAATGAGAACCGCGTGCGATTTCGACCCAACAATTTCAACTTTAACTTCAACCCCAACAATCTCGTTAATGGAATGGCTCAACGTGATATGCATTCGCTGCCTGCCTTGCCGCCAATGCAGATGTCGACCCAGGGTACCGCCTTGAAGTTAGAACCATAGCCGTTCCACACTTATTTATATTCGTTATATGTTTTTTGTTTAATCTCCGCACTGTATTTAACTTACAAATGGGGGTTAAAAGGCCGACGTAGCGCTGAACCGACTAAAAAAGACGAACAAAAATGTTGACTGAATACACAGGATGCGCCGTTAACCGCCCACTGTTTAGCCAAAAAAATTTCAGAAATAACATTATTTAACGACTACGCATTGAGCCGTTAACCGGCCAGTTTTTGAAAAAGTTTAGTAGCCGGTTAACGGCGCATCCTGTGTAGTTTTTTTTTATCTCGCACAAAGATATTTTTCTTTTGTTGCTGAGATGCTACAGTTTTTAACTGCTATTTGTGACACAAACACAGTGCGGGGTTAAGCTTTATTTTTTTGTTTAACCTCAATAATCGCGCCTTTCTGGGCTCTTTTTACTTCAATACAACCCAGTTTGGCTCACCGTAACTGCCTCACGATATTTAATAGTTTAGCAGAAAAGTTGTTAAGGGATTTGTATTTAAATTCCTTTATCCCCCTTCGTACACTGTTTTTTATCATTATCACTTTTGCTTTCCATCGACTTGCTTTTTCAAATAAAGATTTGATATTTATATATTGAGTTTATATATGTTTTGTCAAAAAACATTTCGTCAAAATCTTTCGTCAATGACTTTAAATTTTCAGAAACACAATACAGTCCCTCACCCAAATAGGTAACAAATGACGTAATTACCCAAATAGGTAACAATTTTTCTTCAAAGTTCAACTACCCAAATAGGTAACGTTTTTTTATGAGAAACGATATTTTTTCTAATTCAAGACTCCCACTATAATGTTTTCCGTTCTCGATACATGCAAGCTATTACTATGTATATATAACATCGAAAAGGTCATTTTTAGGCCTAGATAACCCAAGTACCCAAATAGGTAACAATTACCCAAATAGGTAACAAGTACCCAAATAGGTAACACAATTTTAAGAACGATGTTGTTACCTATTTGGGTGAGGGACTGTAATTATTATTTGTCTTTTTTTCAAGAATTGACGAATTATTTTGACAAAAAATTTTTCACTAAACATAATTTTCCAATTGTCTAATTCCACCCGTTTTCCCATTTTGGATGTTTTTCGAAAACGGTTGTAATGGGCGCAGGGACTCATATCATTAACGAAACAGCAAGTTTTACTCATTTTGAGTTGAATATACAGAGCTTTTATTTATTTTTATGGAGATTTTCGGCATAAACTGGCATTTTTTTATATTTTATTTGTGTATGGCTTTATTTTTCCAAATGTGAACATTTTATGTAATATTTACATTTCTTCAGAAAATAAAGTAATGCAGGAGTACCGTTTACCTAAACAACTCTTCAAATATAAAAGTTCTGTTCCTTTTTGAAACAATTAAATATAGTTTTATTGAAACTTCCAAAAAGAAATGCGTAATACGAAATAGCAGAGTATATTATTTATTTTTTCAATACACCGATAGTCGTAATTTTTTCATAGTTTGTATTTAAATATCGCCCATCCGTTTAATGATAATTTAAATATTACAAAAATATATTTTAACTATAATTTATTACCAAAAAATATTGCTAGCAAAATATGCGCCTTAATGTCACCGGCGCTTAGAACGTCAACTTTACATTCATTTCATACATTTTAGTTTCACTGAGTACGCAATATGTACTACGCATTATATTTTTTTACGTAGGGTGGCTAAACTAAAATTCAAAAATTGAAATAACAAGAATTAAGACATACAATTCAGAATTGGTTAATAGAAAATTTATCGTACATCAAGTAAAATCGTTATCATAATTGGTCACCAACAGTTAGGTTAGCCACCCTATTTTTGTCATCGTATTAACGATCAATAAATTTAATGTAAAATAAATTCGTCATATTAATACATGTTTATATTATTAACATAGATTTTGTTGCGTGCCAACTAAGTTCATAAACTATTGAGGGAAGTTTAACTTTATTATTATTTTTGACATTTCTTCCTTCAGTGTTAGAATAATTTGACCCTCATGCGCCCACGAATGTGATTTGCTGAAATGAATGTTCGTAAAAACACTTCATTCACAGCCAATGTGAACGGCAGTTTTATTACATTTTATACCGGCGCGTGAGAGTTAAACTCAAAAGTGATTTGGTGCATATATTACTGTAAGGGATGCTATATTTGTCAAACAAATTCATTCAATTTATTCATTGTTGCCCATTTTTTGATAAGCAGCATCGATGTTAATAAAAGCAGAAAAAGTCATTAACGTCTAAGAAGTGATTATTTGTAAGCAGTTCGAAAAGCAAACAAAAGCGCATTTTGACAAACATTGAGTTGATATGTCACATGTCTTATTTTTTCGATTGATTGAGGTAGTTAAGATACACTTTTACTCGGATACGGTGTTATATCCCCCCTCATGTCTTTTTTTACTTTTTTTCACAGCACTAAGGTCTTATTGTGGAAAAAACATTTCAAGTTGGTTATAAGGTCGAGTCAGTTTTTTCAAAGTGAATTAAGGTCAAGTCAGTTTTTTAGACCTTGACCTTATAACTAACCCCCTGTACGTAAATCTTCCGATATAAAGTACCAGCATGTGCAGGAAAATATACAGTCTTTAAATTTCAGCAATACGGAGGTTGCATATAAGGACCATTGTTTCCAATTTTCTTTTGGATGAGTTACAACAATTTATCGTTCTCAGAGCAATCCCGGCATTATCGTGAATATTCTATGAGTATCCGGTTGCAAACGACTTATTCATGATTAACACCTTTTTTTTTGTTCTGAAAGTCAGAATTTTGGGACATCTTCCAACGAAATTTTAATGTGATCAATCGACTTCCTAAAACAAATTTTATACCATAAAAAATTTAAATTTCAGCCCATTTCCGGCCTTATTTTATCCAACACAAGGTCTTATATTTTTTTAACTCAATAAAGACGAACAAAATACCCGGTTATTTTTCTTCGATTATGTATATAAATGGGAGTTCCAAGTTGTATTATTAGGTTTAAGATTACAACGTTCTTCAATCCAGAGGTCGGCACTCGGGTATTACCCGAGTTTACCCGTACCCGCCACGGGTAGAGCTCGGACGGGTAGCCATTATTTTCGGTCGGGTATGACGGGTATTTTAGTCGGGTAAAACCCGACCTCTGCTTCAAGGTTTCTTATCTAATATGTAGTAAGTATACATTTGACAATAATGAAGATATAGTAAACGCTTAAATCTAGCAGTGGCATTAAACGATACGACAGTAAAAAAATAACAAAATAAATTTGGCGAAAATATATAATAAACTTAAGACACTTCCGATCAAGAACGAAATCGACAATGATATAAATAGTTTTATTCGATCATTAATCATGATGTTTTACTACTTAAAATTGTATATTCAATTGATAATATTATATGTAAAAGCAGGCGTATCATTTATTAGCTTTATTCAAGTTCAAGCAACAAAAAATGTTTTAATAAAAATTATATATTATTGATTGATGTCAGCGCATAGCTGAATACAAAATTAAGTTACGATCGCAACAATGTCGTTTTTGAATACAGAAGCTAACAAGTCACATTTTTTATTTTCCCTATATTTAACTGTCATGCACTATCAGCTTTTTATAAGAGTTACGAAATGGATATTTACCTACTGTGTACATGAGGCATGACTTTTCAAATATATTTGTATTCGAGTCGTAGATTTTCAAACCGTTAATACTCATCACCGTGTGCAAAGCCAAGGTTTCTATAGGAGAGTTGGTTATAAGGTCAGCCATTTGTGCCGTTATAAGGCCAAATCAGTTTTTTGCACTAAGGTCTGCATCTAAAAAAAAATTCCAGTTATATGCGAGATTTTGTACTTGTATACGTTACAAGCGCAGTTAAGTCCTACATGGGGGTCTGGTTATAAGGTCAAGTCATCTTTTTTTGCACTAAGGTCAAGTCATTTTTTTTGAAGTATGTGTTTTGGGAAAACATATTTGAAATCATGTCTTTTTACGCTTTTTTCGGATGCAGACCACCCCCACTGGCACATTTTTTTTCTATGGAAATCATGTCTTTTTACACTTTTTTTCATAAAATAATGTCTTTTTTAATATTTTGTAGAGTGAAGACCATAATGTTTTGGGGAAAATCAAATTTTATAAAAGAATTTTTAAAGTGGTAATTAACCCGGGACCGTACAGCGTATAACAATTGTTATAGGTGGTTTTTATTTTAAGGGAACCAAAAACGGGGTGGCATCTGGCGGCCGCTTAGTGAGTGATACTGGACTGATTTTTTTTTCGACTGATACAAAATTAAATTGCGCGTGGAACTGTCGGAAAACAATTCCGATTTTCAAACCGGATGTACCGGAAACATCCGGTCAAAATCACTTGAAAGCCATAATACACAATATTTATTGCCAAAATAGTCATATATTATAAGCTATAGTATTTTAGTNTATTTTGTAGAGTGAAGACCATAATTTTTTGGGGAAAATCAAATTTTATAAAAAATTTTTTAAAGTGGTAATTAACCCGGGACCGTACAGCGTATAACAATTGTTATAGGTGGTTTTTATTTTAAGGGAACCAAAAACGGGGTGGCATCTGGCGGCCGCTTAGTGAGTGATACTGGACTGATTTTTTTTCGACTGATACAAAATTAAATTGCGCGTGGAACTGTCGGAAAACAATTCCGATTTTCAAACCGGATGTACCGGAAACATCCGGTCAAAATCACTTGAAAGCCATAATACACAATATTTATTGCCAAAATAGTCATATATTATAAGCTATACAGGGGGGTATGGTTATAAGGTCACAAAAGGTGACCGCTATAAGGTCAAGTCATCTTTTTTGCACTAAGGTCAAGTCATTTTTTTCACCACTAAGGTCAAGTCAATTTTTTTTTGAAGTACACCACCTAACACGTTATGTTAACACACATTATGTTAACAACATTACATTATGTTAACACTTTTTGGGATTTGATTAACTTCAATTTCCAATTGTTTAACCAAACGCCCTACCACATTATGTTAACAAAATTACATTATGTTAACAGTTTTTGACGTTTAATGGTGTTAATATAACGTGTTAGGTGGTGTATGTGTTTTGGGAAAAAATCTTTGAAATCATGTCTTTTTACACTTTTTTTGGATGAAGACCCATTTTTTTTATAGAAATCATGTCTTTTTACACTTTTTTCTATAAAATAGTGTATTTTTTTAACATTTTGTAGAGTGAAGACCATAAACTTTTCGCGAAAATCAAATATTAGGAAAAATTTTTTTAAATGGCATTAAGGTCAAGTCATTTTTTTTTTGAGGTGCATTAAGGTCAAGTCATTTTTTCGGGCTTGACCTTATAACAACCCCCCTGTAGTATTTTAGTAATAAATGCAAAAAAAAATAGGAAATGACTCCTACATCATGAATTCAAAATTAACCACATTTTACGTTTATTTGCATGTTTACACTTTGGACAACCATTTCCGGTATTCCCGGTTTGAAAATTCGAAATGTTTTCCGACAGTTCCACGCGCAATTTAATTTTGTATCAGTATAAAAAAGATCAGTACAGTATCATTTACTTACCGGCCGCCAGATGCCGCCCCGTTTTTGGTTCCCTTAAAATAAAAACCACCATACACAGTGTTTTTCTATCGTTGATAATTTGTTAAAAGTATATTTTTGGCATTCTAACTTTTTGCCAAATGATTCTTAATGCCCTTTGTTAGCCACATAAATTATGTGACATAATAAACCGATAATTTGTATCTTTTGCCCTAGTAGAGATATTTCACATTAAAATTCAGAAAATTAATTAAGCGTGACGGACGTACGGTCTAGGGTTAAGGCCTATTTTCGGGCTTGACCTTATGACCAGACCCCCCTATACTTTAGCATTGTATACCCAGTCGTCGTTAATATTTGTTGTTCTTCATATCATCCACTTGTTGTCATGTTATATGGTTTCTATTTATATTTGAAAGTAGTCCTATAACGACGCAGGCCGAATTACCGGAATTTTGCCTTGAGAGTTGCCCTGTAACATCGCGTGTGGAATAATACATCCTCATTAAATGTTTTGACTTGATAAAATTCCGACATTTTACACTGCAGGGCTTACTTGAAAAAATGCACTTGATTCAGCTCATAAGTTTTGAAGTTTCCGTTGTCAAATTGAAAAAAAAACACTAAGTGGGGTAATTAGGAAAATCGTCGTCGACAGCACAAGCAAGAGCAGCGGCGGCGCGTTGAAGCCGAGCGCGGCCACCGAGATGTTGGTGAGGCGCCACCGCGCGGTGATCGGCGCGAGTCTCATCGCAACCAAAACGCGGGCGGTGGCGGTGCCAACGAGGACGGCAACTATGACAATCGCCGCCGCCGCCCCTCCCCGCCTCGGAAACGCATTGAAGATCCAGCACCGCCCATTCGAACACGACGCTACTCGTCCGACCTGAGCGATGAGGACTTCAACGAGCGACGACGCCCCCCTCCACCACGACGCCGAAAAAATCAAAAGGAACGAAATAAAGTACCTCTCCAGGTCGAGGTTGCAAATGTTGCTGATATTCTGGCGAAGCAAGGCTACGAAAGCCAAGTACGTCAAAGTAGGAAGAATAACTACGAAGGATCAAATAGAAATCATAATACCTCAAGCCCCGCTAAAGATCGACGATTCAGAGAGGTTAGGAAGCACATACGCCAAACATAATGTTTTTTCGAATAAGAAGACCATGGGAAATCTCCTTATTTTTAAATCTTGTTTTAATAACATACGAATCGTATGATACGATCAGAGTCTGTTAAACAGAAAATGGGTATCCACTTTTGCATCCAGCTAGACGCTTGATAGTATAAAATTTAGTACTTTACCATCCGTGTCCAGCTCGGTGACCAAGTGGCTACACACCAGTACCTTTACCAAGGAAACGTTTTTGTTCCAAAAGTGACGATTATCTAAGTTTGTCCTTGCGTATTAATAACAGTTACTAACTGCCCAAATTTGGCTAAATGATTTTGGACTTTCGGTAATCAAAGTTTACTATAAAGCCGTTAGGGTGCAACAAATTCAATTTTATTTAAAACTTTAGTTAACATATGTCGTTTTTAGGACGATCGAAAAGTTGATCGACGTAAACAACGTGAACCCGACCTGCGCACTAAACAAACCAGACCTGGTACGTTATTTATTTATTATTAATTTATTTTTCTCTTTGAAATTATTATATCTCCTCAGCGGAAATTTGTCATAATACCCACGAATTGCTCTTTAAAAAGCACAAAATTATTCGAAACAAAGGAATGTCAAAAATTACTGATACGGGCAGTCTAGGAAACGGGGAAGCTTATTTTTCCCATTTCCTACACTGGATACGGGGCTACGTTTCAGGAAGAATATTTTGAACAAAAATATGGTGTTTTTAACAGGCCATTAAACGGCAGTAAAACGGTTTTGTGACACTTTTAAGCTATCACGAATTTCCCTTTAGGGTACTTTTATAACCACTTTTCCTTTGGGAGTTAATAAGTGAGTTTTAGATGAAAAGGGTTCAAAGCGATATTCGGCTCGAACCAGGCCGGACCATTGGAATACTCGACAAACACCTTCGCCAATGAACGATCAAAATTTTAATGATCACATAACAAGCGGTGTGCAGGAAGATCCTTTGCAAGACGCTTTAGGTGAGAAAATAGTAATTCATTTTGTAGCATAACTCGAAAACGTGATCAAATAAATTACAGAACGTTAGTTTCGAACTGGAACCAGGATTAAAATTTTAAAAGTGTGCGTTCAAAATTATTGTGCATTTACAACGTCCGCCACAAACACTTTTCTGGTACACCAAGTTCGTAAACAGGTCATACCCAGAGGTCGGCAGGAATTGATTATTTTTGTACCCTACCCCTGAAAAAACCTACCGTACCCTACCCCGAGCTAGGATAATTACCCACGGGTACAAATTGAGTTATACCCGTGTTTACCTGAGTGAGAAAAAGTGTACCCAACCATACCCTTACAATGAAAGTTACCCGTGTTTACCTTTGTCCGCGGACAAATGTACAAACTCTGTCCACCTCTGGTCATACCCGTCCTGAACACGCAAATTTTAGACCGATAAGAAATTGGAGTTTAATAAAACGTCTCAAGAGGCCCTTTTTAAATAAAAATATGTTTAGGGAAGCATTTTAATGTGTCTGCTGCTCAAGCGAAAAAGTTTATTATGCAGATTAAAAGCCAACTGCACCCGGCTCCGGTGGGCGAGGTATTTTATTTTTCGCTCAATTGGGGAGATTTTTACTTATTTTTTAGAGTGGTGATTTAGGCTTCCCTATAAGCACATCGACGGCTAATGGTGCTTTAACCAGTTTCATTGAAAGTCAGACAAAGCCGACAACAGCTGTGAAGAATAATATTGGGTATGTTGCTACAAGTTTATTATTTACATTTTTTATGGAAACAACAAAATAGTTATTCATATGTGGCCTAAAACATTAACTTTAGGCTATTTGATCTGGGTGTTTCTGATTTTTTTATTTAGAGCAGCTACCGGGGGTGGTGGTCAGAGTTGGACTTTTGGGAAAATTTTCGTTATTGAAATGATTATCCGACCCAACCCGATAGTAACCCGCGGGTAAAACTCGGGTAACTTTTTTACCCGAGTTGTGTTATCCGAGTTTACCCGAGCTAAAAAGTCCAACTCTGGTGGTGGTGATATGATCTCACATTTTGACCGTTAGAAAATCAAGTCAGTTTTTTCAGCAAAACTCATGCCTTTAAAAAGTATTTCGGGGAATGTCCAAGAGAGTTTTCACTTTTTTCTGTCAAAATTGTGTTATCCGATTGAAACCATATATTTGTATTACTTCAAGACATTAAAAATCATTTACGGTTTCGAAACCCAAAGACGTTACCTTAATAACCACACGACTAATTTGAAGACCTTAACTATCAATTTTATTTTCAAATTTCTTTCAGCATTCGCGATCGGACTAATGAACAAACACTGGCCTTTCAAGCTTATCAACAAGCTCAACAACTTCAAGCGCAATATCTCCAAACGCAACACCAGCAGCAGCAGCAACAACAACAGCAGCAACAGGCGCAACAGCAACAACAACAGGCCCAGCAACAACAACAAGCGCAGCAGCAACAGGCGCAACAGGCGCAACAACAAAGTCAACCACCACAGCCCCAAATACAAATCAATAATGAAGCTGCCATGCAAGTGAGTTTATATATCTATGCATACTTGCTGTAAGACTCCAAATATTGCTCCCGAATATTATACCTGGGTGAGACTTTTAAAAATATATTTTTAATATGTACTCGGCGTTTTACATGAATTTCCGCCGACTTTATCTAGAAAATACGAAAGAAAAACCAAAAACGGCGGAAATCCATGTAAAACGTTGAGTATAGTCGAAACAAAGTTTTTGGTTGTTGGTGATCATATATTATTTTTTGGAAAATATTGGGCTTCATCCCTTAATAATTTATATAAAAATTGCAGTCCTGTGGTTCAGGGATCACCAAAAAAGGCTATTTTTTTCTTTCGATTATACATATTGAAACATATATTTTTGCAGGCCTCACTTAGTTACAATATTTCCGAGCAATTTTCGGCCTCTTGCGCCAATTATGCTTTTTTTGTTTTTCTTTTTTGTATCTGCTTATTTGCTAATCACGTTTTTTTTCTCGTTTATTTTGCAAATTGACTAATCTTAAGGAGATGGTATCGCGGATGGCTCAGCAAGACCAATTCAGTCGGCAACAGCCTGTTGTACCTCCTTATTTTCCACAGGTAGAGTACTATTGATCCCCACGGAAAACATACGGTAGTTCGGGCAGCGACTCATTTAAGGATATATCGACTTTGAGAAACGTCCTACAGTAGCGTTAACAGCATTCAATTTTCTGAGTATGCTCTAAATGGCAACGCCAAAGAAACACTTCTCGAAGAAAACGTTTAAAAACACAAATGTGAAATTTTTTCGATGAAGTTTTGTCTGAAAAAAAGATACAGTTTTATTCGAAAAAAAACACGATGACGCTCTCATTTTTTTTTTCTAAAAATCAGTCGCTGTCATATTAGGGGTGTCAGATATAAAATAAATAAAAATGCATGTAAAATTTACATTGTAAATACACCATTATCTAATACAAAGGGGCCTCATATTGAGGGACATATAAGAAACCCGCAAAAACAAATTGAAAACATCGAACTTTTGACATATCCTTCAAATACTACCCATATGTTTATATGTTTAATATACTGTATTTTCACTTTATTTTACATTCTATGGTCCCTTAATATGAGATCCCCTTGTATATATAATATATCACCCATAAACAACTTCCTGACCGTTCGTCCAAATAATCAATATTACATACAGCATCTTCATTTTAATGAAATACAATCATAATTGTTTTTTCTCCTTGGATTTTATGGTTCTCTTTCACTCTCTTCGTTGCAATATTTTTACAGGCAGTGGTCTCTAAAGGGGCACTTTTGGTTTCCGAAACTATACCTATACCGCGACCTTGAAATATTAAAATCCGAGATTTCTTAGTTTGATTTTAAATTTGCTTTGAGCTTTGCGAATTTGGGAGTTTATTGTCTTTTTATCCACTTTAATGGTTAAGCACTAAATAGGCAGAGTATTGTGGTATCAATTATACAATATATGATATATTATACCCTGATGAATTTTTAAGTCAAATTTCTAGTGATTATTAAGCTAAAAAGGCCTCACAGTCTCAGGGCTAGAGCAAAAGCTGAACCACGGGGTGATTTGTTTCTTCTCTTTAAAAACAAGATCCAATTGCAAATAAATTCAATTATCAACTGATGATTTTTGCGAAATTATACCTTAGCCCCTTGTAGAAGTATTTTACAAGGAAAAAACGAGTTTTTAGGCGATTATGAACACACTGAACAAGAAAAAAGGGCGTAGCGACCAGAATATTGTAAGTCCGTAATTACGCAGCAACACCTAAAATCCTAATACTCAAAAAAAAATTAAAAACGTTTTTGACCCATGGTCGTTAAGTTCACAGCCATTTCAGTTTCAGACGGCTAAAACACAAGATGGATTTTGTTTATTTCGTTTTTTTTTTACCAAAATTTAGTTTTTGTCATAAGAGCAAATAAGCTGAACCTCCCAAATTTTATTTTCATTATTTCACATTTTTTCCTTTAAGCCAAAATTTTACCGACTTATACGATTCCAGATCCGACATTGTAATTGTGTGTATGAATTTTCAAGGGCAATCCGTCAAAACTACTGATAATTTTTGTGTTATTTTTTTCCGGTTTCCTCGAAATCCAGTCCAAATTTACCCTTTTTTACAATAAAGTGCATCCATTTACCGTGTTATATATTATAAATCCAAAATAAAAATATGTTAATATCGGATCTGAAGTTTGCGAACCCGATATAGAATACTCACACTTTCCGTTATTTACAATTCAATTTACACTTTAAATGTATTGCTTGGCAAACGAAATTATGACACCGACTATTTTGCGGCACATCTCATTGAAGAAAACGGTATTCTAGCACAACATTTTTTTTCATAATCCTTGAGAGTTGGACCCCTTATTACATCATAAAGTCATTTTTAAAGATCATGAAGCCTTTTATGTACAGGGGGTTGGTTATAAGGTCAGCCATTTGTGCCGTTATAAGGTCAAGGTTATAAGGTCAAGTCAGTTTTTTTGCACTAAGGTCAAGTCAGTTTTTTGCACTAAAGTCAAGTCATAATAATCTTTATATAATCTGTGTTTTCTATTTATTTTAATTGTTTTTGGGGGACTTTTAAAATCGTGTTATTAATGTGAACATACAATGTTTTAATTATTTACCGTTTTCGGAAACGATAAACCGTTCCGTCGGTGTCATGATATACCTTTATGGATACCGTCTGAATCGTTATAAAATAGAGCCTGAATAACATTTGATTAAGATATCTAGAAAAAGTCAATCAGTTGAACATTTAATCTTATCAGACGTGATTCTGTTTGTAATTTATCCCTATTCAAACGGTGCCTCGGGTATCAACGAATACTCAGCGTTCGTCATGAAGGCTCGGCGTTTTTTTTTTTAATTTTTTAGATTGTCAAATTTGACGAAGCGTGCAAGGAATTATTTTATTTTTTCTACAGACTGGACGGTAAAAAACGCGACCAATTGTTGAAAAATTCTTGAATACGCAATCTGCGAAATTTCACTTGTCAACAATTGGTCGCTTTGTATACCGTCCAGCCTGTATCACATTTGAAACATCAAATCTAGAAAATAATAACAGAAGAACGCCGAGAGTTCATGACGAGCGCTGAGTAGAATGATGTGTTTAGGGTTCTCTGGCGGGCTATGACAATACTGCACTGGGACAAATTGGAAATTCAGCTTATGTCAACCCGACAAGTGGTCTAAACCACGCCCAACAAGCGCAGCTGAATTCCCTAATCCAGAACGGGACGACTTATTTCCAACAGATGGACGGAAGAAAAAATTACTGAAAATTGAGAATCACACCCTCCAGTAGATTCATTTTCCATTCCGGCAACTGATTATTATTTGTGTCACATCTAACGCAAAAAAAAAATAGAACAATGGCGCGCATTTGACACAGCAAAAAATAATATAAAAGCAACAAAAAGAAAAATGTCGCCAGTCCTATTTTTTTTTTCACACCGATATTGTTTTTGCTTTTCTGCAAATTATTTCTTGTACAAAATCAATTTGCATCATCTTTTTTATTGTTGAAAAAGAAAGCTTATATTGATACGGCTAATGCCCGTGAAATCGAATGTGTAATTTGACACCATTGGCGAGATCATATTTCAAGGAGTAACAAAGTTTCGTATTTATATTTTTGTTTATTATGGTCCTTGCATTCTTTATATGATATAAATTATATCTGTTCATTAGACGTTTTATAACCCTTTTTCGGTGAAATTTAACTCCCGAGAACACAGGGATGGTTTTTTTTCAGATTTATCAGACTGAAACTTTGCGCTGCGATTAGTTTTCAATATTTAATTTCAAACGTTTACGAATATAGCGGTGTTGATGACTATTATGTGGCAAATTTTCGGGCTTGAATTTTAGCATAAATTTTTGAATTTGTAATTTGATCTTCAAATGAGGTGTCAAATAACACATTTTTGTGATCCTTCATCTAAATGCATTTGATTGTTATATCAATATTATATTTGTACGTTCAATATCAAGACATAAGTGTGAACAAGTAGAACCCATAAGGATAAGATGTGTGTCTCATGTGCAACTAAAAACTACCCATTTGGCTTTGACAGCAACATTAGCTGCTCTTTTTAACCATTCAATTTTTTTTTTCGAAGACTAAAAACTTATATCATGTGATGTGCTCATATTATTATTTTACCCACAGCGTAGAAAATGTCATGTAGATTCGCAGACGTCGTCTACGGGTTAAAAATGGTCTGGAAAGAGAGAAAGAGAGGATATTCGTTGTGTTTTGTACAAATTGCAAATAGTCATAGTACAACCGATTGCTTTGAGATATCGCTCGCTTACGGGAATGATTCTGTTTTTTAATTTTTTTAATTTCACTTTGGCGAGACTGTCTTTCTATCAAAAATAAATCTGACGCCATTAAGACAGAATCCCCGATTTGTTTAACCCTCAAGCGCGTCTTAGTTTTCTTTTGTGTAAAGCCGTTATATTTTTTCCTCTTAATCACCAATTATGTCTAGAAATAAGTCGAATAAATTGACACCTAAGGTTAAAAATTATTTTTAACCCACCAGACATGTCGTAATTTTATATTATTTCATTTACTATGTTGGATATGGATAAATACTGGTAGATCATTTATTATCATCTAGAGGTAAAACGTCTGTAGTGGCGTGTACTTGGTGAATAAGTGTTACACTTTTTTTTTGTTAAGTTGAGATCGGACAACTTTTCTTTTAGCCATTTTTTATTACTGTGGATGTTACCCGCGCTTTCTGATCATTTTGAAATATGAAAGTAGTGTGTTCGAATCTCACTACAGCCATGTTTTTTTTCGAGCGGTAGCAGTAGACTTTTAATCTTTGTACCATATCCTTCTAAAAACCTGACCAGTTTAACATTTACACTGGTCATTAACTAAACAAAATAAAAAATATCGTATTACCTAGTTTTTTTTTTGAATGAAAATTTCCGTTCGAGTTCAATTTGAGAGATTTTTTACCAGTTATCAAGTACTTTTTCTGCATTTTTGTGATAAAAAAAAAATTAAAAAAGTAAAAAAAAAAATCAAAATTTAATGTTTCGAAGTGTTGTCGAATGTTCCTTCGATAGTTTGATTTTTTTCGTTCAAGATGCTTTTCTTTTGGTTTCAGAGAAAAAAAAATACCAAAAGAAGAATTCAACTTTTGAGACACATCTTGTTGCTGGAATGATTTCAAGTAAGAAATCTTCTAGTCAATGAAATAGAAACAGCTTCTCAAGTCTGGTAACTTTAATATTTTTGACACTTGCATGGATTGAAATTTTTTGAACCCGAAATATAAAATTCAAATTTTAAGGGAATATTTTGTACCCTTATTAGGATGAATATTATGGTTGAATAGTCATATAATATGACTCATATTATGCATACAAGGGCAAGTCCCCTAAGCGACCCTTTAAATCAATGATTAGTGACTAACATTTTTTTTTCGTTTTGGGATTTAAAAAAATTCAATTTCATAATAAGTAGATATCTATCGAGGCGACATTTTGAAGAATGTGTATTTTAACCTATCTGGTTTGTGTTTCTAATTCATTGTAGTAAATATACATATATATACACACATATATAATTATCGTGAACTATATTTTATATATCCGGATTTACAGTTTCGTTCAGTACTTTATTAACTCCCATTTATATATTCATTCCGTCTCTAGTTTAGAAATAAACGCATTTTACGAACTCCGGATATCCGACAGAATTTTTCGATTACAAGTTGATTTTAAGATATATCAGCTTGATCCGATTTCCCAAATTCGCCAGACTTCCGGGAGTTAAAATAATGTACGAAATTGGACCGTGATACTGTATATTCCAAAGTTATTTGATGAAAACAAAATTATTTCACAAAAAGGCGTTGTTGTTTAGAACGCTTTTGTGGAGGCCACCACGGTTTAAGGCTTTCTTACCGCACGGTTAGAACTGATTTAAAAACAAAAAACCGCACGTAATCGGCAATTAAACAATCTTATCACATGTAAGACATTTTTCAAAGGAGAACTCTGTGACACCTGGTAATACGATACCGACACCTATCACATGATATAATTGGGATTCATATTACATAACTATGTATGTAATCATTTGATTAACATGCGTTAATTTTTTTTATCTTTACTTTATTTCCTGTTATATTTTTTTAATGTTGTGATGAATTTAAGTTCATCAAGTAACACTCCAAAATAGGTTCGCAAGGAGATGATAAATTGATTAAAAAAGAAGATGCCGCAAAATAATCTGACTTCTTTCTCAATTTAAAACATACGCACCTTTTGTTAACGTAATAATGTATAATCGAATATAATTTGAATTATATTTCATATATATATTTATTACCATCTACTTTCTAAATTGACTCCTGACTTTCGACCTTGTATGCCACCGTTTAAAGAAAGGAATGTTATGCTTAAATATGTTTTAATGTGTTTTTCTATTTTTTAAGAAAAAAACCTCAAATCTGATGGATCGCTCGACGCTCAGGCAGGGTTATTATTGGACAATTATATATAAATATATATATATATATACTGGCCACCCAAATATAGTCCTCGTCCCCGAAATGGGTGGTTTTCTCTGACAAAAGCGACCCGTTTCGGAGACACCCGTTTGGCGGCGAGGACTGTAGTATTTGATATCAAATATATATGTTATACATAACATAATTTTCTTCAGAAAATATTTATTTTGGAACATTAATTTTATATTGCAAGTTTATATAGACAGCGTGCGACTAACAGGCAGCCTAATTTTTTTTGAAAACCTGCCTGTTAAGGGCAAATAATGTTAACGCTTGCAAAGTTTCGGGTATTATTAACTCGTCATACCATGGTGTTTAAATTCCTCTGTAATCCTGATCTAGGAAAATAAAAAAGAGTCGAAAAAAGCAAAGAGCGGCTGCTTTAGAAGATCCTGTTGTCGACGACTCAACAGAAGTCGACGAAACAATCGAGGGCGACATTAAAAATGAGGAATTAGCTCCAGAAGCGCCCGACGAATCGTCAAATGTCGACGAAATGGCAACTGAGGAATCTGTCGACGAAGATGCCGATGATACTGTAGAAGATGACGTCGACGATGCTACAGACGAAATCGGCGAGGAAAAGAGCGAAGAAGCTGACGATATTATTGGCGACGGAATCGGAAAAAATGACGAATTTACGCGGGAACTCCATGGAAATCTCAAAGTTCGAAAAGCTGATATAACTAGTGATGTTGACACATCGTGGGACGCTCTCAGTTTGGGCATCAAATGGAATAATTGGTTAATGTTTGGGCCACAATAACATATTAATAATATGATATTATTATAAAAAAAATTAATTATTATGAAAAAACCCGTCATATACATTTTTTGGATTGTGACATGATTATATCTTTTTGAACTTTTTCTGTAAAATCATGCCTTTTCGAAGTTTTTTCAGGTAAAGTTCCAAAATTGACTCCCAGAATTGGACTACCCCCTGTAACCATCTTTGAAAAAATATAGATTTTTCTGCTGGGAACTCATGATTACATGATTTTTTTTTTCACTAAGGTCAAATCAGTTTTTTTTAAGCAAATGTATGTGTTTTTGTCCATTTTTTCGAATGATTTTACGGTCAAGAAAAATTTTTGGAGTTGACGTTGTAACCGCACTCTCTGTAAAAACATTTGATACCCAGCGTTCAGTGATAAAGTTTCGTCGGAGACGCTTGAAGCCATTACAAAAGGAATGGGCTATACGAATATGATGCCAATCCAGGCCCGCTCCATTCCCCACTTATTAACCGGCAAGGATGTGTTGGCGGCAGCTCGAACCGGCAGTGGGAAAACGCTTGCCTTTCTCGTTCCCATTATCGAACTAATCACAAAACTTAAATTTATGAATCGAAATGGTACTGGTGCGATTATTTTGTCGCCAACGAGAGAGCTTGCAATGCAAACATACGGCGTCTTGAAAGAACTAATGGCTAACCACTCGCAAACATTTGGACTTATTATGGGTGGAAGTGATCGAAAGGCCGAAGCAAAGGTATACCTTAAATATGTATTGTAACATTTAAAAATCCATGTACACCCTGGGAGTCTGGTTATAAGGTCAAGTTATTTTTGCACTAAGGTCAAGTCAGTTTTTGGCCTTGACCTTATAACCAGACCCCCTGTCTTTCATTTTTCATTTGTAAACAATATTTGTTTCTTAAGATATTTTTTTTAGAAATTGGGAAATGGCATTAATATAGTGGTTGCAACGCCCGGCCGTCTGCTGGATCATTTACAAAATACTGCAAATTTTATGGTAAAAAATTTAATGTGCCTCTGCATTGACGAAGCTGATCGTATCCTCGAAGTCGGTTTTGAAGATGAAATGAAAGCAATTGTCAAACTTTTACCACGAAAGAGACAGACGATGTTATTTAGGTAGGTTCACAAGTACAGGTACTTCTTGTTTTGACATACTCTGAAAACAAAAGTCGTCAATCTGTATTTTTCCCAAAAGAATTTGTTTATTTAAAGTGCAACGCAAACAAAAAAGACAGAAGATTTGGCTAGGATATCCCTGAAAAAGATGCCAGTATATATTGGTGTCGATGACCTTAAAGACACTGCCACCAATGAAATGCTGGAGCAAGGATATATTGTCGCCGAAAGTGACACACGGTTACGAATTTTATACACTTTCCTGAAAAAGAATAAGACGAAAAAAGTTATGGTTTTCTTTTCCTCATGTATGAGTGTCAAGTTCCATTACGAGGTAATCTATAGCCCTTAATATACCGAAAAATGGCTACCCAACCCGTGATCTACCCGAGTCGGGTACGGGTAATACCCGAGTTTACCAGAGTCGGGTAACCCGGGTGCCGACCTCGGCATTGAGGTCAAGCCAGTTTTTAAGACCTTGATCTTATAAACAACCCGCTGTATTATAAATATAGTAATTTGTACATTATTATGGCAGCGTTATTTTTGAAGAATCACTTTTCGAAGAATAAACTTTTTCTCCGAAAGACCGCGGTGCCTTGCATAGCCGGGTGTTAATTTTTAGGCTCAAAAATTGTGAGATAACAATATGCCATTACAAGTTATTACATGTATTTATAATCACTTAACTTCATCGATTATGACCTCTGATAATTTGTTAAATTGTAGCTGTTCAATTACATTGATATTCCTTGCATGTCGATTCACGGTAAACAAAAGCAGACAAAACGAACTTCAACGTATTTTCAATTTTGTAACGCTGAAACCGGCATATTATTTTGTACTGATGTGGCGGCACGAGGACTCGACATACCCGAAGTTGACTGGATTGTACAGTATGATCCTCCAGATGACCCCAGAGATTATATTCATCGGTATGAATTTTCATATAAAAATTAATTATGTTCTCGAATATCGGAATAGGACATTAACCGAACAAATTGCGGGAATGGCTTATGATTCTGCCAATTCTGGATTTGGCATCTAAGTCTAGGGCTGTATTTCCAAATACAATTTTAAGACTTTTTTCTGGAGAAGGTCTAGAAAAGGTTTAATTAAAGGTACAGGGGGGTTGGTTATAAGGTCAGCCATTTGTGCCGTTATAAGGGCTTGAGATTATTTTTTTACTATTTTTAATAATGAATACAACTCATCGCTTTGAGAGATTTTTTGTACGAAGACTTCCGCCAGTTTTTTCTGTATTATAATAATGTATTTTTGCTCGCACTAAGGTCAAGTCATTTTTTAGCTTGACTTTATCAGACTACACCAGGTGCAGGGCCCTGTACCCTTTCTATTCAATGCTTTTTATTCGACGAGTTTTTTTTTTATTCCTCCCGTTATATTTTGTATAGTCATCATTTAGTGCGTACTTTATACCAATTTAAATCTTACTGTTCTAAGTTTTATTTGTTTTTAGTGTCGGTCGAGCTTGTCGAGGAGAAAGCAAGAAAAAAGGACATGCTTTGCTTTTTCTTCGCCCTCAAGAAATTGGATTNTAATAATGAATACAACTCATCGCTTTGAGAGATTTTTTGTACGAAGACTTCCGCCAGTTTTTTCTGTATTATAATAATGTATTTTTGCTCGCACTAAGGTCATAATATCGATTTGAGACATTTGAGATAATATGTATTTTATTTGAGTACCAAATTTTCGGCTTTCGCCATCTTCAGGGTATGATATACTAATACTGACAGAATGCCGTCTGGAATTTCGGATTTGTTTATTATTATTCAACATTCTGTCAGTATTAGTATATCATACCCTGAAGATGGCGAAAGCCGAAAATTTGGCACTAAGGTCAAGTCATTTTTTAGCTTGACTTTATCAGACTACACCAGGTGCAGGGCCCTGTACCCTTTCTATTCAATGTTTTTTATTCGACGAGTTTTTATATTTTGTATAGTCATCATTTAGTGCGTACTTTATACCAATTTAAATCTTACTGTTCTAAGTTTTATTTGTTTTTAGTGTCGGTCGAGCTTGTCGAGGAGAAAGCAAGAAAAAAGGACATGCTTTGCTTTTTCTTCGCCCTCAAGAAATTGGATTTTTGCTTTACTTGAAGAAAGAGAGGGTTCCCGTGTCAGAGTTTCAAATAAAATCGAGTAAAGTCGCTGATATTCAAAATCAGTTAGAATCATTATTAAAGTCGAATTATTATTTACATCAGGTACTTTGTTTTTGATTTTTTTTATTGATAATTAATTTTTATCCTAGTCGTCGCGTGAAGGTTACAAAAGTTATGTCCGAGCATATGCTTCACACAGTCTCCGAAAAGTTTTTGATGTGCAATCATTGGACTTGAAAAAAGTATCAAAGAGTTTTGGTTTTGATACGCCGCCATGGGTTGGTATGTACACTAAGAATTACGTTTTATTTGTCCTAGAAAACCTCTGTTTTCAAATTAGTTGGCCATGAAATGAGATTTTATTTTAATTTCTTGGGGCAAAATTGATAAAGCACGATAACATTGCCTCCAGTCATTTTCAGTTCGCTTTTTACGTCTACGCGCTTTATGTACAAAAATAATCAACACTAATTCGACTCACTTCTTCATGAAAATATCATAAATTTATTTGTAATCCACCCAAATTAAAAAATTGTGTCGAATTTGCTTTGATTAGTTTACACAGTTTTAAGTTTTCGACCAATTTTATTGGTGCTTGGTCTATTTATTTGCATTTTTTACGACATTAGGCCGAATGTGTGTTAATTAAAATTATATAAGATATTGGGGTTGCGGGTTCGAAACGAAAGACAAAAGACGGACGAAAGGAACGAATGGTCTCGAAAAAACGGACGAAATTTGTGAAAAAGTGAAAATGTTGACGAAAGTTCGAAGATGGAATATGTTTGCTTGAAAGGAATTGAAGTTCTATTAACCTGTACTTTATTAAACTATGCGGAGCTCAATACACCGAATGAAACATTTAAAATTCTGATAAATCATTTGTCGAAAAGTTTTATAGCACTGGTGCGAAAAAGAAACAAACAAATGAGAATGATTTTTGGCTTACAGGGGGATGTGATTATAACTTATATGGTCTCAAGTTATGACCGTTTTAAGGTCAAATCAGTTTGTTTTTTGAGACTAAGGTCAAATCCAAGGCATCTTTTTCGTACAAAATTTTAGAATCATGTCTTTTTACTCTTTTTTGAGACCTTTGCGTAGGTAGACATAAGGCTCTGTCCAACGCCTAGTGGACCTAAGATATATTTTTTCTTCAATTTCGGTACATTAGGAGTCAAATGAAAGCCTTTTACTGATTACGATTATGTATGTTTGTAATACTACAGAGTATCAGGAGTTAGATTTCGGGCATCTCAACATTTAATTTCAATATGCTTCTCACTATTGCTAAATTTTCTCAAGCGATTTTCGGATGTTTTTAATTGATGATTAATCTAGACTGGCGAGTCGTCGAGTATTGGTTCATTTAAAACCCATTCTTTCATTAGTGCGGTGCAAACGTGTAAGGTCTGAATACCTGATGGAAAACATGGACTGAACATTCTTCTATAAAAAAATTGTTTTTCTTACTTTTCGATTTTTACTTAAATCTAATGAAAATCATTTTTGCCTTAAATCATGCCTTTTTGATGTTTTTTGTTGAATATGGTTTTTTTTAATTTGTCTTTGTAAATCGGGTAAAAATTCTTAAAGTTGACCTGTCGGCCTCCTTTTTTGTACAGTCCATGCTACCCCATCAAGGCGTTAAACATTAATTGCTAGATATTGTTTCAGAGAAATTAGCAAATAAATTGCATCTTTACGTTTTAGACGAATGCGTAAGATTGCGCCGATAGCATTTTTCATGTTTGTTTATTTCTCTGAAAGAACTGATGTGAAATCTATGGTACCAATTTTTCCCCATTGTTTGTGTGTATTCTTAATTATATTTCAGCATCATACAGATCAAATATTTTCGGGGAAAAATTGGCATCCAGATCAAATAATAATATCCTAAAATTTGAAATAATTAAGAATGGATGTAAAGGAGCGAAAAAAGGTGGTTGCATGCAAAGCAATAGAGGAGAAAATTCAGAAGCGGTGGGAGGATGCCCGAATTTTTGAATCGTGTGCGCCTACTCCAGGCACGAGGTCATCATTTTTTTTTAAATAAATTCCCGATTTTTTAAAGTTTGTACACAGGGTGCGCTGTTATGTTTCACAAAATAGTGAAACATAATGGCGTAGGGCTTAACATATAAAGATATGTATTAGAGGAAAATATTTGCTTAAAAAAGTGAAACAAAGAGCACGGACGGGAAAACGTGAAACATAACGGCGCACCCTGTGTACTGTAGGCTAGTTTCACAAAACGTAAACTACAGTTGTTTTATTGTAAATTCGGGTAGGGTAAGTACAGTTGTATATTATTTTTACTTTTGCCAACCTCTGCTCCAGGCACACCCGAATGGAACCAGGAAAAACATTTCACGTGTTTTCCATATCCATACATGAATGGACGTCTTCATCTGGGTCACACATTTACAATAACCAAGTGCGAATTTGACACCGGCTACGAGCGCATGAAAGGTAAAAACGCATTTTTTCCGTTTGGCTTTCATTGTACCGGTATGCCGATTGCGGCGGCGGCCGACAAAATCAAGCGTGAAATTGCCGACTTTGGAAATCCACCCGTTTTCCCAATAACTGTCCAAGAAGTCGTTGAGGAGGTTAAAGAGATAAAAATTGTTGACAAATCGAAGGGCAAGAAGTCGAAAGCTGTGGCAAAACAAGGAACTGCCAAATATCAATGGCAGATTATGAAATCGCTCGGATTTCAAGGTAAATTGTGAACCGAAATATTATCGGATGTACCAAGTATTTCAGGGGTTGGTTACAGGGTCTGAGATTGGGAGAAACTTTTTTAACGCGGAATTTTTCCTACATGTTTATCATAATATCCATGTTAAAAATCAATCGTGTTAAAAACACATTTTAAAGAATAAATCTTGTAAAAAGCTTTCCGTGTTAGAAAATCCGTTTAAAAAAAACAAATCTTTTAAAAAGCTTCTCCTGTTAAAAAAATCCGTGTTTAAAAAGTCGGTCTCGAAAATATGTCTTTTTAGACTTTGACTACAAAATCATGTCTTTTTGTGGTTATAAGGTCATACATGACCATACAGGGGGAGTTCGTTATTAGGTCAAGTCAGTTTTTTCAGGCACTTTAGTCAAGTCAGTTTTTTTGAGTAGCATGTTTTTTGGGAAAAAAATCTTTTGGGAAAATAATGTCTTTTTACGTTTTTTAAGGTTACTTTTAAGGCATACAATTCTGTCAGGCTTACCAAGCATGTGTTTTGACTGAAACCCAAAATATATATA
>SCLG01000133.1:120696-141495 GCA_004367875.1 Oikopleura albicans
TAGCATACATTTTTATTAGCATACATTTATCTTATAACCTAAAGGGGGTTGGTTATAAGGTCAGCCATTTGTACAGTTATAACTTATAAGGTCAAGTCAGTTTTTTACACTAATATCCAGTCATTTTTTTTTCAAATTACATTAAGGTCAAGTCAGTGGTTTAGACCTTGACCTTATAAGTTATAATCAACCCCTGTACTATTGTAGTCAAAATATTAACTTTGTAGAAGCCAGGCAGAGGTTTCATACAGGGGGCTGGTTATTAGGTAACAAGATGTGATCGTTGTAACTTATACGGTCAAGTTTTTCAAGATAAATCATGTCTTTTTTTTCACTTTTTTTGGGTTTAAATTTAGAAAACAGTCTAGGCCAGATAGGGCCTAAACGTGGCATATCCCTAATAATTTGGTGGCACAGGCAAGTTAAATAAATTTCGATTTGTAGGTCGTGATCTTATGGGTGCGAAATTGAAAGCACCAATGACATCTTACGATTTTGTTTACGCACTTCCGATGCTCACAATCAAAGAGGGTAAAGGTACGGGCGTAGTCACATCTGTTCCTTCAGACGCCCCAGATGATTATGCTGCCCTAATGGACCTAAAAAATAAAGCACCACTTCGTGAAAAATTTGATATAACTGATGAAATGGTCCTACCGTTTGAACCTGTCCCGATTATTGATGTACCCGGTTTTGGTGATCTTTCGGCAGTAACCGCCTGTCAAAAGCTAAAAATTAAATCCCAAAACGACACCACAAAGCTTTTGGAAGCCAAAGAGCAGGTTTATTTGAAGGGATTTTACGAAGGCATCCTAAAAGTGGGCGACTTTGCTGGCACTCAAATCCAAAAGTGCAAGGATAATATTAAAAAACAGATGATTGATCGTAAGGAACAAGGCTTGAATTTTTTAAATAAAGGATTTTTCTAAATCAAAATACGTTAAAATTTATGAGAAGATTTCTTTAACTAAATGTATAGTCTGGCCCCTTCTTCACGCCCTCTGTTCATCTCCTTTGGCAGGTTTTCTTGTTTTCGGGTACAAAAAGTGTAATATATCATATATTTTTTGAACTGAGGTCTTATGGTGGAAATCCATGCACTCTTAGTAATGAAAAAGAGTTAGTTTATGCTTAGAAGTTTGTAAAATGACACATTTTGGAGTCATATTACAACAATGACTCCAATAGGTCGTAAGGCACCCTTTAATTAGTATGTGTGTTGAGTTTGACCTATAATTATAGGCACATTTGGCCCAATAATACTCGTGGAAAACCATTTTTAAATTTTCTTGGAAAAACGGAAATTCCGGTAAAGATATCATCCATTCACTCTTAGTTATGAAAAAGAGTTAGTTTATGTTTAGAAGTTTTTATGTTTGATTTTTTAAAACTTGATCTATACTAAATTTATAATCCTCAAAGGCGGACGGTTGATTTCGAAGCCTTGCTCAGGAAGCCGTCGTCTATCGCGAGCCGGAAAAGCAAATTATTTCGCGGGCTGGCGACGAATGCGTTGTGGCCGTTTGTGACCAGTGGTATTTGGATTATGGGGAACCCGAATGGCGGGCGCAAATCGAAGAGTGTCTGTCTAAAATGGAACTCTATTCTGATGACGTGCGAAATAATTTTGAACGTACAGTTGCCTGGCTTAGGGAGCATGCCTGTTCACGGACCTATGGCCTTGGAACCCGTTTACCTTGGGATGACTATTGGCTCATTGAGTCACTTTCAGACTCAACGATTTATATGGCTTATTATACAGTTGCGCATATTTTACAAGGTGGCTCATATCAAAACGGTGTATATAAGCTAGGGTGTCCATAGGAAGTCGAAAGTTTTACCAATATGACATTTGAAATATCTTAATTTTAAATGTTTATACAGGGGGTTCTGAAATAAGGTCACAAGGTGTGACTGTTATAAGGTCAAGTCATCTTTTTTGCACTAAGGTCAAGTCATTTTTTGGGAATCATGTTTTTTTGGGAAAAAATCTTTTAAATCATGTATTTTTACGTTTTTTTGGATGAATACCGCAGAGGTTGAGATTTAAATTCAGCAGGTCTTCGTAAACTTTTTCGTAAACTGTTCAAAAACAAGGTGTGACCGTTATCATGTCAAGTCATCTTTTTTTTCACTAAGGTCAAGTCAGTTCTTTCTTGCACTAAGGTCATGTCGTTTTTACGCTTTTTTGGGTGAAGACCATTAAGGTCAAGTCATTTTTTTTNTTTTTTTTCGGGCTTGACCTTATAAGCAGATCCCCTGGATTAATGATTTCCTTAAGGTTTTGGTGTAAAATTCCGCATATTATTCGGCCATAGGTTTAAACTCGACAAATTATCTTTGTTTTGAAATCACTTTCAAGAACTACGTGGCCACCCAAACTCAAAGCCCAATTTTAATGGCCAGGATGGCTCTCCAAATAATATTAAACCGGAACAACTGACGACTGAAGTGTGGGACTATATTTTCCTTAATGGAGCCAAACCAACCACCACCATTCCTGATGCCTTACTGGTTAAAATGCGTAATGAATTTAACTACTGGTACCCGGTAGACTGTCGTGTGTCCGGCAAGGACCTGGTTCAAAACCACCTCACTTATTTCCTCTATAATCATGTTGCCATTTGGGACAAGGACCAGTCGAAATGGCCCAAGTCGGTTCGGGCCAATGGTCATTTATTGTTAAACGGCGAGAAAATGTCAAAATCGACCGGTAACTTCTTGACCCTGACCCAAGCCATCGAAAAGTTTTCCGCCGATGGGATGCGATTTGCACTGGCCGATGCTGGCGACTCCGTCGAAGATGCAAATTTTGTCGACAAGACGGCCGATGTCGCCGTTCTTCGACTATATAATTGGCTTGAGTTTGTCCGCGATTTTGTTAAGGGTTAGAAATCAGTGTGGACAGAAAATGATTTTTAGTTCACTCCACAAAATACATGGGTCTGGTTATAAGGTCTGTCATTTCACCGTTATAAGGTCAAGTCGGTTTTTTTTTTACAAACATGTCTTTTTTGGGTGTATACATGTACCCATTTTTTCTAAAAATCGTCCGTATTGAGAGCAAGGACTCTAACTTACACTATTTGGAACCCTTATTTTGTTAACCGAAAACCTCAATTGATCATCCGCCAGGGTGCACCAGATGAAAAATTAACTGATCAAGTCTTTGACCATGAAATCCGGCGTGCAATTAAACTCACGGATGCCGCTTATAGTAAAAAACTGTACAAGGAAGCCCTCAAAGTCGGCTTCTTTGAACTTCAAACGGTTTTGAATAAGTATCGCGAGATGTGTGGCCAAACGGGTATGAATGAAACGCTTCTCACCAAGTTTGTCGACGTTCAAACCCTCCTACTGTGTCCCATTTGTCCGCATATTGCGGAGGAAGTGTGGGAAATTACGGGCAAAAAGTCATTTGCGGTTCAAACGCCGTTTCCGGTCGCCCAGGACTATGACCCGATTCTCATTGAAAGCTCGGAATTTTTAAGCGATACTGTCCGAGATGCTCGTTTGAAACTCAAAGATCGTCTTGCGCCCAAGAAGGGAAAGCAGCAGGCACAGTTTCTGAAAAATGTCTACCCTAGTTTACCGGAGCAAAAAAAAAAATTAAATCCTACCCCTGAAAATAGGGCTCTACCATAGACCAAAAAGACATGATTCCAATTTAGTCGGTGGCATAACAGAAACGAAACTTGAGCAAAAAATGTTTTTTATCTTTCAGTCCTTCTCAATGACAATTACCCGAGCAAGGGTAAGTACCCGAACTAGGGTAATTACTCGCGGGTACGGGTACAAATTGAGTTTTACCCTCGAGTGAAAAAAACCCTACCATACCCTTACAATGGAATTTACCCGTCTTACCCGCGGACAAGGGTACAAAATCTGCCCACCTCTGCCCTATGCTATAAAGTTTAGGATTTTTTTTTTTGTTGGGCACTAAGGTTTAGCGGAAAAAACATCTAGCGGAAAAATTAATCTTTTACCCCCATCGCATATTTTTAACCTTGGCCAACTACGAGTACCATTTGTAACTGTAAAAGGAACCTTTGGAAATCCCAACACATTGCATAATTTATGTCGCAAAAGAATATCCAAAATGGCAAGCTACTTGTTTGTCGGTTCTTAAGGAGGGCATCGATAAAACTGGTTCAATGTACGAAAATAAAGCGATTGCGGCTCGAATGAAATCCGAGCCAGAAGTTAAAAAATATATGAAGAAGGTTATGCCGTATATTCAAATGGTGAAGGAGCGGTACGATCAAATTGGGGTCCGTGCACTTGATTTGACCAGTCCGTTTGATGAAATGAAAGTTCTAAACGAAAATATAGAATACATGACGCATACTTTAGAACTCGATGGTATTGAGGTAAGACTCGAGTAGCGAATTACAGTTTTAGATTACAGTATTTTTTAGATGGTTGTAACATAAGGTCAAGTCAGTTTTTTCAAAGTGCATTAAAGTTAAGTCATTTTTTAGACCTTGACCTTATAACCAACCCCCCTGTAGGCAAAGCTATTTTTGGCTCATGATTACATAAAGTCGTTTGCCAATAAATAGTATGGCGGCCATACTATGGCCCATTTGATATGATCTAGTGGTTAATCATACCGGTTGATTTCCCCCAACAAATTATGGTCTCTAGAAAAATGATTGGTGAAGTGCTTAACGTTCCGGATTTTCACTCCGGTGGCCCGAGTTCGATTCCCGGTCTGGGAGCAGGCTTTTTTATTCCACATGGTGAAGTGGTTAACATTTCGGATTTTCACTCCGGCGGCCTGAGCTCGATTCCCGGTGTGGGAGGAGGCTTTTTTTTATTCCACTTGGCGAAGTGGTTAACGTTCTGGATTTTCACTCCGGCGGCCCGAGTTCTATTCCCGGTGTGGGAGCAATTTTTTTTGTCTCTCATGGTCTAGTGGTTAATCATCCCGGTTGATTTCCCCCAAACAATTATGGTCTTCACTCTAGAAAATAATTTCTATAAAAAAAAGTGCCAGCGGGAGGGAGGACTTCATCGTATGGCCATACAGTATGGCTTAGCCCTCACATTAATAAAATTGTTGGTACACTAATTTTGTACTAAATAAAACTACAAACTTTTACCGAAGACAAAATAAGTATTTTGGAAATTATCGGACTCGATAAATTTTAGCTAAAATATTAGTTCCGAAAAACGGGATGATTTTCCGCATGAGTAGAATTGTTCATAGTTGGGAAATTATCAAATTTCGGGTACATGTTTTTCGATACTAAGAAAATGACTTTGTCGCCCACTGCTGGCGCACATTTTGGGGTCGTCGCGTGATTAGTCAACTGGATAACACCTACGCTGTTTTTGTTTATAACACTATAGTCTATAGCCAATAGAATCCCCGTATTATCGATTTTTTGTACTCGTTTTTCACAGACTGGCACTGTGCCAGTTAGACTTTCGAAGTTAATTTATTCGGCGATTGTTTTTATTTATTTATTGATTGTTTTTATTCAATAAAATCGTACAAAAATATTGTTAGGTACGATATTCAACCGAAGGAGGTGATGTTATCAAAGAGAATACATATCCAGGACATCCAACTTATACATTTTATCGGGTGCCGAGCGTTCATATCGAGGTGAGAATTGCAATACTAAGACCATTTATTGCAAAAATTTGAGCTCAATTGAGGTGCATTACAAGCTTAGTTGGCCCTCAAGGGAACATTGGACCATTGACAATGGTGTATATCATATACATATACAGTATATGTGCACCAAACGCGTTTAAATGACCAAAAACGACGGCTGTAGAAAACCTATAGGCTATTTGAATCGAAAATTGTTGAAACATGGGTCTTGTAAAGAAAAAAAAATTCATTATTTTTTTTGTAAGTCTATTTCTACTTATTTTATCGTGAAAAATTTAGGCTGTTAATGCACAACCGAATTCTGGCTGTTTTTCGGTTTTTCTGGATATAAAAGAAGGCGAATCAGCTCTGGAGATCAAAAATCAAATTGCAAAATATCAAAAAAGCAGTAAGTATTTAACGTTATTGAATTAGTTCGGGGGTTAATTGGGAAGCCCTTTCGTAAAATATTTCGAAATCGGGATTCGTCACAGTACAAAATATGTTAAGGGGTTGGTTATAAATTATAATGAATATAATAATATGAATATTATATATAACTTATAAGGTCAGCCATTTCGACCGTTTTAAGATCAAGTTGGTTTCTTATCTGGGTTTTACACTAAAGAGGACTAAATTAAAAATACTAAAAAATATATATATCTTCTTATATAAACTTTGTCTAAAAACGTGTTTTAAGGTGGAGCTAAGGTGAAGTTATACCGATATGAGTCATTTTCAGCGAGCCGGTCGATTCCTAATATGAAGGAAATATTAAAAGGGAAAGTGGAAGTTAATGATAGCGATCTCTTTTCAATAAATGTTGATGCCAGAGAGATTTATGTTGGAAAAACGAATCGCGTGTTTGACCGATTGGTCTATTTTTTGAATTAATCTTCTTCAATCTGTGTTGCTATTACTGTTAGACGAATGCGTTTTTCTAAAGCTTTAGAAATTCATATTATGAATACAGGGAGGTGTGATTATAAGGGACAGTTTGACCGATTTTATTTAAGTCAGTATTTTTTTTGTACTTGGTTCGAGTCTGTTTTTGTCTATAACTTTCATGACACAATGTTTTTTTGAGGTAAAAATTTTTAAACAATTTAATAAACTGTAAAAAACATGATCTTATAAGAGAAAAATGTTCGACATGAACTTTATTAGAAAAAGCGTCAATCAACTCCAAGCACAAAAAAAATGCTGCTGTAATTATAACCACACACCTGTAGATGTTTTTATAATGACATTGTGCATTACGCAGACGTCTAAGAGTTAAATTCTGAAGATCTGTAGGACAAATTTATTCCTTGGTGGTTCAATTCATGTTAACGTCAGGTTAATTTTTATTATTATGTTTGTTTTTGTCTTTAGAAATCATTGATCATGGCCCGTACTAAGCAAACCGCGCGTAAATCAACCGGTGGAAAAGCGCCCCGAAAACAATTAGCCACTAAGGCGGCGCGCAAATCGGCGCCCTCAACCGGCGGCGTCAAGAAGCCACATCGCTACCGACCCGGAACTGTTGCGCTTCGTGAAATTCGACGATATCAAAAATCAACCGAATTGCTCATCCGCAAGTTGCCCTTTCAACGATTGGTCCGTGAGATCGCCCAAGATTTCAAAACAGACTTGCGCTTTCAATCAGCAGCTATTGGAGCGTTGCAGGTATGGTCGCGCGCCTTAGAGTAAAATTTCGAGTTCGTTTAATATTTGTATTTCTCTCATTTATTTGACACCCATGTGCCCTTGGGCACAAATTATTACGGAATATTGAGTGCCCAGTTTCAAATTTACAGCCTGTTCTATATTTTTTGCTCATTGGATCAAGCTCAGATACATCACGTTTTTATTACAGGGGTCTGGTTATAAGGTCACCAGGTGTGACCGCCTATAAGTTCAAGTCATTTGTTTGGGTGTAAATTCAGAACAAGACATATACGTTTAGAACGACGCGGGTAAAAACATTTCCACAATTTTGTATTTAAAATGTTACCGGGGGTGTGGTTAAATGGCCAAGTCATCTTTTTTGTACTAAGGTCAAGTCCCTTTTTTCAAGATAAATCGTGTTTTTCACTTTTTTGGGTGAATAGTCTTCACTAAAGACTTTCCCCTTCGCTGGCCATATTTTTTTTGGGCAAAATCTTATCTTTAAAAAAACATTTTATATGCTTATAAGGTCAAGTCTTTTATTTGGATTGCATTAAGGTCAAGTTTTACCTTATTACTACGTTACTGACGTTACTGACCTTATTACTAGACCCCCGTGTATAAAATACAATTTTATATTTCTATATTTTTATTCTGGATATGACACTTTGTTTAAAGGAAGCTTCCGAGGCTTACTTGGTGGGGCTTTTCGAAGATACAAACTTGTGCGCAATTCACGCAAAACGTGTGACGATCATGCCCAAGGACATCCAGTTGGCGCGACGCATTCGTGGAGAACGTGCATAAACTTAATACACTGCACACAGCTCTAGCATAACTGCCGAATCTTTGCGCAATTACTTTTGTTGTCTGCAAACATCCCATTCCGCCAATAAATTGTTAAAATAAACTTATTCGAATCAAAATTATTTTTTGCTAGAATGATAGAGGAAGAACAGTGTAGTGAGATTGCTGACGTTCAGCATGCGATACAGGATATTGATGCATTGCAGCAGCATGGGATTAATGTTGCCGATATTAATAAATTAAAAGGTGATTGTAAAAGTTATATGGTGTAAGAGCAAGATCTTTTTAATAGACCGTCGTATAAGTTTAAGAGATTAAGTCAAGCGCCCCCACTTAAGGACTGGTCATTTGTGCCGTTAAGGTCAAGTCAGTTTTTTAAGATAAATCATGTCTTTTTCCCTTTTTCTGGGGGTAAATTTAGAACGACACGGGTGAAAAACAGGGGTAATTTTGGGTCACGACCGTTCGCCCATCAATTAAATAGCGTTAACTAAAGTGGTATCTACCTGTTTTTTCGGTCAATTTTCTACCTAGACGCACACTGGTCAACAGGCGATTTTGCGTTTACTAATTAATAAGTCTAGAACGAGATCTCATCTTTAGATCTTTTTCTAGAGAAGAAGACCTCTTAAAAAATCCCTCACTGTAAAAATGGGAAAATCATCTAACGTCATAACCTTGAAATTTAATGAACGATATCGAAAATCGCCTTTTGACGTCAGGTTTTTTTACAATACGCCGAAAAAACTTAATCAGTAGGACCAACAGTACTCAATTGGTCGATTCATTCCTCAAGGAAAAAAAATTAAACTTTCGTGAAAAAGGGCGTCATGTATCATTTTTCCAAACCTTGCAACCAAATTTAACTTGCCCATGTCTTTCGGGACATTGTGAAATGAATAAATAATAAGTAAATTTCTAGCTGCCGGTGCTTTCACCATACGAGGATTAAAAATGATGACAAAGAAAAAAATGTGCGAAATTAAAGGCATATCTGATGCAAAAGTTGACAAAATAAGAGAAGCGGCAAATAAATTAGAATCGAACGAATTTATTACGGCGCATAGCTATGCCGAAAAGCGGAAGCAATGTTTTCGGATTTCGACCGGATCAAACGAAGTGGATCGCATTTTGGGTGGGGGAATTGAATCTATGGGAATAACTGAAGTTTTTGGAGAATTTCGAACCGGTAAAACACAGCTGGCCAGTACACTCGCTGTAACTACCCAAATGCCCGGTCAGGGCCACGGTGGAGGAAAGGTTAGTTTCTATGATTAACATGGTCCATGTAACCATGTATATTTGCAACTGCAGTGTACATAAAACATTAATCTTAATAAATTAAATTTCCTGCAATTATATTTATAGATACAGGGGTCTGGTTATAAGGTCAAGTTATTTTTTTCAAGATAAATCATGTCTTTTTCACTTTTTTGGGTGAAGACCTTGGATTCTAATTTGCCCTGGCTTACCCTTTAGCTTATGTTATCAGCAAGTTCCTAGCAGAGTAACATAAAAGTTTTACGTGCACTGGCGGAGCTTTACGCATTACCATACCGTCATGATTTATCATATTTTGCAGGTAGCATTTATTGACACGGAAAATACATTTCGGCCCGATAGGCTGCGACCTATTGCTGCTCGATTTAATCTGGACAGTGACGCAATTCTTGAGAATATAGTTTATGCCCGAGCCTACACCCATGAACATCAAATGGAATTGCTCGACGGTGTTGCAGCGCAATTTTATCAAGAGCCTGGCGTTTTTAAATTGCTCGTTATTGACTCCATAATTTCGCTTTTTCGTGTAGACTTCCAGGGCCGGGGTGAACTTGCAGATAGGCAACAGAAATTGGGAGCAATGCTCAGTAAAGTGCAAAAACTCAGGTTTAATTATATAGGCTTGCATTACGGTACAGAACATTTAATGCCTGATAAAAGCATTTAACGAATATACTTCAATGATTCGTAGATCTTGAAGAAAACGATTGACACCGCCTGATTTGGTATTTTCTTTATGTTTACCTTTCATAAAAGATAGAGATTTCTTGTTAGGAGCTACTTAAGGTAAGCCACCTAGGTAAATAGTAAATTTGAAACCTCCTGGATATAAGGTTACACAGCGGGTATGAGATCTGACATTTTGAGCGGTATAAGGTAACGTAAAAAACTAACTTTGGCGCACTATGGTCAAGTCAGTTTTTTTTGGACATTAATCTCCTTTTGGGTTTCACACTAGAAATTTATATTTCCAATGCTTGATATCAGAGTACATGGCAGTTGAAAAATTACCGAAGCGGTTATTGTTATAAATTTTCTGTTTAATTCGTAACTTAAATTTACAGAGGGGTTAGTTATAAGGTCAGCCATTTGTGCCGTTATAAGGTCAAGTCAGTTTTTTTCCCTAAGGTCAGGTCAGTTTTTTTTTCAAGATAAGTTGTATTTTTCACTTTTTTGGAAAAAATTAAGAACGAAACATACATTTAGAACGACACTGGTAATATTTTTTTACTTGGGATTGAAGAGGGTTCCCTGTAAGTTTTGTAGTCTAATTGATTAAAGTCTAATAGGGTGCAGTTGGATGCCAACAAAAGTTCGACGGAATAACTTTTTTTTTATAAACTTTATTGATTTTGAACGCTTGTACGAAATACCAAATCAGGCGTAGTTGGCTTATTCATTATTCAAAATTAATTGCAGTTGTATAAACCGTATCGTAACACTTAACCAACCCGAAAACCTTCGTGATATGTTTTACATTAGTGTGTATAATATACACACTAATGTAAAACATATATGTATATCTAAAAATTTTGGTAGAGAGTAATTATAACTGTCCGGTCACATAGACTTGTCAGGCACATGTGGGGACAATTAACCTGTTTTTATCAGAAGTGATGAATATGCTTTCAACTCCGTGGGCTGTTGATACAAATATTAGTACCACACTCCAAATTTGACAAAAAATCATATACATCTACGATAAATCCACTGTAGTAGCTTGATTTCGTTAATAACCAAAGTTGCGAATTTTAAATCACGGTCATAAAGTTGCGCAATTTAGACATAATTTTTCAATATTTATATGACCGGACTCAGAGTGCATGTAGACCATTTTTGCATGTATGTTTTATCTCTAAATTTTTCCGCAACATTTATTTGATGATATTGTGTACTTGTAATTACCTTTTTATTAGTCTTAAGTAAATTATTATTAGCGAGGAGTATAATGTCGCAGTTTTCATTACAAATCAGATGACGTCCGATCCGGGTGCCGGATTAACCTTTGTCGTTGACCCAAAGAAGCCAGTTGGTGGCAATATTTTAGCCCACGCCTCACAAACTCGCATAATGGTAAGAACGAGATTATTTTATTTTTCTTTGATATACAAACCTATGTTTATGATTGTGCGTCTTAAGCCAGCATTTGCTTTTGTCGTGTCTATAAGGTCCCAATGGTTGTTGTTTATTTGATATAAATCGGAACCGACCAGGGCGAAACCGATGGTGAACCTTAAAAGTGTCATTTACGAACCGGTTAGAAATTAACCGCAAAAAAAACCTGAAAAAATCATGTTTTTAGCTCTCCTACAGAAGCTCAAAACCCCGCAGCCTCGTATTTTTTGTGGTCGTGGTACCAGGCGGCATACCTACGTATAAGTTATACCACATAAGTTAAACCTTAAACACCCAACGTCCCATAAATGGTTATTTATAAGGTCCAACTATTGGATTTTTTATGTCAAATAGATTATATGGTCATAATTCGTGTTTTAAGACCGTATTGGTTATTCACCTCGTGGGGAAGATATTAGATTTAGAATATTAGCAGAAGCTTTAAAGCCTACAGTGTAGGCCCTCTACAGTATACCGCTTTAATTTTGATAAATAACCCTTTTTGTCGGACGCAAAATTAATCAAGTAATCGACAATAGGTTAATGTCAATAGATTTGGGTTATCCTAACACTTTTTGGACCGAAACGCAATTCCAAATTATCTTGTCAACTGCCCTACCCAGTTATCTTAACAAAATTCAATTATCTTGACACTTTTGTGCAAAAACGAAAAAATCAATTCAGAATATCGTTCATTTTCACTAAACTGGACCCTTATGAAAATTTGTAATTGTATCAACTTTTTTTTTGAGAATATCACGATATAAGGTATTAAAAAAAAAAAATAAAACGGTATATTTATTGCAGGATTGCTTACAAATATATTGTAGCTAAAGAAAGGACGGGGTGAGACTCGTATCGCCAAAGTCTACGATTCGCCCGACATGCCCGAAAGTGAGGCAACTTTTGCGATAACTGAATCCGGCATAACTGATGTGCGAGAATAGATAAATATCATCACTTTATTTTTCATCAATTATGCATTGCCACTTTTATTCAACTCATCTTAAAAATTCATCAAATTGCACGTGGGGTGTTTAGCTATATTTCAATACAGTAGGATTTTCGAATATAAGTGAAAAATATATGACAGTTGAATGTAATTATGATCTGAAACAAAGGAAGAGAAACTAATTGGTATTTCATATCGCGTTATATTCGTTTATACGGAGTAAACTAGGTTACAGGGGGTCGGGTCATAAGGTAAAAAGGTGTGACTGTTATATGGTCAAGTCATTTTTTTCAAGATAAATCATGCCTTTTTCACTTTTTTTGGTTTTAATTTAGAACTCGACATATACGTTTAGAACGCAACGGGTAAAACACGGGTAATATTTTTTTTTATAGAAATCATATCTTTTTGGATTTTTGTCTTGCACTAATGTCAAGTCATTTTTTGGAGTGCATTAAGGTCAAGTCATTTTTTGGAGTGCATTAAGGTCAAGTCATTTTTTTTGGGGGGGGATTGACCTTATAACCAGACCCCCCTGTACGAAAATGTCCAATTAGAGTGAATCCCCCGTGTGCAATAAAACTGCCAGCCCACATATTCAAAACTTTTTTTCCATAACTATCCGCCATGATGGGCATATTATACGGCTTAATTAGAGTTCACAAAATTTCTATTTTCTTTGGAAAAGAGCAAATAAACCGATGACCTTGATTTTTTTTTGTATTTACTTTATTACTACTGGAATGTTATTTAATGTTTTTCCTTCTTTTTGAATCACGAATTTTGTGCTTTATCTTTTAATAGTGGTTATAGAGTTGCGTTGAAAAATATGTGCTGTTGATGAATTCGATAGGGGAATTAGCATCTGAAATTAGTCGTCTAGAAAAGAAATTGAAAGAACAAAGGATCCGATTTACATCAGAATTATTGTGGGATAAAGTCTGTTGACTCACTTAATACAACATCAACTAAAAATACTAGGCATCATTTTATATCTCGTTCAGCAAAAACTCTATTTATTTTTTTTTCAACGAGGCAATCTGAATTTTGTAAATTCACTTGTACCATATCGACATGTGTTTTTCACAATTTTTTCAAGTGAGCAATTTTACAAGCCACGGCGAAACATACCGTTTCCTTCGACGGTTATAAAAACGGTTATTGTAATCGTTTCAGTCCCGGCCTTCAAATTGTCCAATTTTAGGGTGCACAATTTGAAAGCCGGGACTGTATTTATTGAAAATGTAAATTTCGACGTAGTGTTTATATACCGCCACCAGTCGTTGAATACCAAGAATATTTTAAGCAAAGGGATAAATTAACTGGAAATACAAAGAGTGCGAAGAAAAAACTAAAGAACGCCCAAAAAAAATATTTAGCTGAACGCGTCAAGTGTAGGGTTGACGTATTTTAAATGGTGGTTTTTTTTAAGGGAACACAAAAATGGGGCGGCATCTCACGGCCGCAGTATTAAAGATAATTGCCTTATTTTTTTTGCATCGAAGACTTAACAAAATTACGCAGATATTGAGACGGAACGATTTTTTTGTTTCGGACCGGAAGTACCGGTAAAAAGCGGTTAAAAACCGGAAATATCGGTTTCTCGCGAACGGCACGGTAGAATTTTTTGAAAATTAGTACATAACTCTAATTTTTTATACCGGTTATGATGGTGGGGTCAAAATTGTAATATGACCCCTTTAAAGGGGTCAAATTTCAAGTTGGGCGTACAGGAATGGCAGACCCCTTATTCGAAAGGATTTTGCTCGCTGATTCTAAATATGACACTAAAATGTAATATGACCCCCTCTAGAGTGTCAAATTACAATTTGCTTGACATGGGCCCTTATGGTACTCATTCGATCTGTCTTTTTACGGCGATCACGATTAAGCTATTTTAAAAATTCTGAAATTTGAAATTAGACCCCTTTTTGGCCATTTTAAACAAAAATGGGGTCAAATTACCACTTGCTTGAAATGGGCCGTTATAGTTCTCCTTCGATGCACTTTTTCACGGGAATTACTAATATCCTATTTTGAAATCTTCAAACTTGAANAATTGTCCAATTTTAGGGTGCACAATTTGAAAGCCGGGACTGTATTTATTGAAAATGTAAATTTCGACGTAGTGTTTATATACCGCCACCAGTCGTTGAATACCAAGAATATTTTAAGCAAAGGGATAAATTAACTGGAAATACAAAGAGTGCGAAGAAAAAACTAAAGAACGCCCAAAAAAAATATTTAGCTGAACGCGTCAAGTGTAGGGTTGACGTATTTTAAATACGGTATTTTGCAAAATGTTGATCTTAACTGATTAAAAGGGATCTCATAATAAATAATACGGTATTATTTATGATGATATCCATTTTAATCAGTTAATATCAACATTTTATTAATACCATATCTGATTTTCAATGAGATTACAGTCTGGTTTTCATTTTTTATACCGGCAATTATTTATTCGGAGTATAAGCTTTATTTGCCCTGTGTTTTTTCGCAAGGCAAAAGTCGACATAATGTTTTCTGTATTTCCCGTTTCATATTTTTCTTTCAGCGTTTTTCTATTTTTATTTGTTTTCAATTGGTTGTTTGATTCGTTGGTTTTCTTAGAGTGGTTTTGAATTGATATAAAATTGTCAAAAAGACGCTTATTTTACAAATCTGAGTATACTTGTTTCACGGAAATTATAATTGTCTTTTATTCAAACACGGAAACATACGATTTCTTTTTTTTGACAGTTTTGAATTGTAACATTTGTATAAAGAGATAAACTTGAAAAGCAGAATAATTGAAATGTAGCCAAAGTTGTGAAAGTTGAATATAGGGACTTTCCGGTTATAAATTTGGCCGTAATAATGAACAGTTATAAATTATAACTATTTACGGGACTAATAATTGAGATTTCAATTCACCGTTTTTCATGATGTATGAGTTTTTATACAAACAGACTTTTTAAAACGTACAAATACTTAACCCTTACGGCAACTCAGAACACTACTAGTTGAAGGAGGGTTAAAAAAGAATTTTTTATATAGAATTTTTGAGACTAAGGTCAAATCACAAGCTTGTTTTTTTTTTGGTAAGAAAATTTTAAAATCATGTCTTTTTACGTATTTTTGGATGGAGACCCCTAAAAATCTATGAAAAACAAAGAACCGGGTGTATTGTTATCGTGTAATAATTTACACCGTTCACATTTGGGACCCAGTTTTTAACCCGGATTTCAATCACCATATTTTTATTTTATTTACAGGGGGTTGGTTATACGGTCAGCCGTTATAAGGTCAAGTCAGTTTTTTTTAGTAGCATGATTTATGGGAAAAAAATCTCTAAAATCATGTCTTTTTGCTTTTTTTTTGGATGAACACCTAGGTATTATTGTGGAAAAAATAATCTATAACTTATAAGGTCAAGTCAGTTTTTTAGACCTTGATCTTAAAACCAACGCCCATGTAAATATTTTTTAACACGGAACTATGGGTGAATATGTCAAAAATGTATTTAGGTCTAATGGTCTTTTTCACCAAAGAACTTTTTACCCAACGTTGGGGTACCAACCCCTATATATGTGTTTTTGTCTTTATTGCCTTCCCTGTGAAAAAATCCGTGTTCATTTTTTTTATAACGGGTCTTGCTTATTTCCATTTCCGTTTTTTAACCCTCTGCGAAAGATTTTGACGCAACATCGAATGATTATGATAATGGCGAGTCTATGCAAATAGTGGACTGGTAACTCATCACATCAATATGATCTCTCAAGTATCTCAAGAGGATCAATTGTGGCTTGAAAAGACCTTTGAATTGGCGCAAGGCAGTTAAGATACTTTTTTACGTACAATGAGATACAAGGGTTTAGATAGTTCACTGAAACAAACCACAAAAAAAAAGAAAATGATGTTTTTTTATTTGTTTTAGTGTCATTCAAAATTCAAAAACGATTGCGAACTTGAAATTGAGAATAAAACAAAAAATCAATTTTGCAAAAGAATGGTGCTCTCTTGAGATAGGCATATGTAGCTTATGATTTAAGCTTTTGATTTGGATTTAATCGAAGCAGATTAATGTGAAAAAAAAGTTTTTTTTTTCTTTTCTAACAGTATTGCCGATTTTATGTGCACAAAATGAATAGAGAATAAAAAGTGGATTCAAATGGATAGTTTTTTTTTGGTATCTTGAGTAAAAGAGGCTTTTGATCGTGGCGAGGTTCCAGTTGGTTGTTTAATTGTTTTTGATGGGAAAGAAATTGGCCGAGGCAAAAATAATTCTAATGAAGATAAAAATGCAACTAAGGCATAGATTGATTCATCGAATACACTTCTAGTTTATAACTATGGACCATAGCCTAAGATATTATTTAGAGGTGGTTATAAGGTCTGACCTTGTGCCCGCCACAATGGTGGTTGGTTATAAGCGTCGACCAGCCATAATCTGGTCTACGCTTATAAGTTATAACCAACTACCACTGTATAAGGTCAGGTCAGTTTTTAGAACTTGACCATCACCCCCCTGCATAATAAAAAGGCTTGGATTTGTTCTTACCCGTTATCAACGATAAGTTATCGTCGATAACGTATATTATGTATACACAGGATCCGCCTTTAACCGGCCACTTTTGGACAAAATTTTTGAAAGCTTTTTTTGGCCGGTTAACCTTGTGTATATGTATAACTCTTGTATTTACATATGTATAAAATATTGCTTTTTTAATCTATAAAGCATGCAGAACTGAGTGCTTTAGAAGAGGCATCCCAGTATTGTTTATCAATGAACATAAATTATTTGGCTGCTTTGGCTAAATCTACTCTATATGTCACACTTGAACCTTGCATCATGTGCGCCAGTGCCTTACGTATAAGGTTTGTATCTTTAGAAACTGAATAAGCAAGAAAATATATTACAAGGGGGTTTGGTTATTAAGTCTTCATAATGGTTTTTTTGAGAAAAATCTTTAAATTTATCTCTTTTTGAACTGTTTGCTGAACTAAGGTCTTATTTTCTTGTCATTTTTTCGAAAATTCATGTCTTATGGTTATTTTTAAGACCTTATAACCAACCACCAGCCTGGCGGCACCAGGGTAATGGATTTTACAAGGGATAAGCATGAACTTTTAGTCAAGTTGGTCGAGTCATATTTGGTGCATGCAATGACCGTTTTGGCGGCTGTGGTTCTGTTTTAAAAGGTTTGCCATTTATTTTAACTTACAGGAGGGTCTTGTTATAAGGTCAAGTCATATTTTTTTACACTGAGGTCAAGTCATTTTTTCTTGCACTAATGTCAAATCAATTTTTTGTGAATATAACAAAGTTACCATATTTGTATGTTTCGTTCTATGTTTCGTCAAAAGTTATTTCACATATATAAGTTTAGTCTTGAGTGATCCGAAAAATATTGATCGTTTAGTCTAAAGCGCATTCTTTATGGGCACTAATTTATGGGCATTGAGCACACAGATTCTGGGCCTTATCGTCAGATCTCCATATATGTTGATGTCTGATTCAATAAAAACAGTCGGGTTATATTTAAAAAAAAATAGCTCCACTTGTTTTGTTATTATATTAAGAAAATATAATTTAAAACGATCATAAAAAAATCATATAATTGATCATGAAAAATACACAAATAACTTGTCGGATAAAAAAAGATCGTCGGAGATGGCCTCGCGGTTATTCTGAAATACAAGGGCAGCGCCAAGTAAGGGTAGGTTTCGAAAAACCTGCCGTTGTCATTTTTACCAATTTCGTCTTATTTTGGTATTAGGCTGACACGTTAATTCTATAATTTTATTTAAAATATTTTTAAATTATGCAAATAATCATAAAAAAAAATAATATTAGAGACCCTTATCTGCCTTTAATTGGCGTACCCTTAGATGGCGGCGAATTTTTTAGTGCCCTTACTTGGCGCTCCCCCTGTATCATTTTTTTCGCCGAGTCAAAACAACAAAAACTATGATACATCATTTTTATTTTGTCACTGTGCACTTTTTTTAACGCGGGTTTTGAATTTTATGCGCTATTGTTTTGTTTTGTACTGAGTAATAACTGTGACGTTTTCTTAGCTCATCAACGCGTGGATATGGTTGACCTTGGCTTACCATTTGAGTCAATTGGCCCGCTCGAACAGGACCGCAGTATTCAAATGTTGAAAGCTTTTTACGCCCAGGAAAATCCAAATGCACCCAAAGAGAAACTAAAAACGCGGAAACGGACAATGCCGACCCAAACGTTTATGAAACCCAAAAAACCATCGACGTGAATACCAAAACAAAAAAATACAAAAATTATGATGAAGTCACTTTTTTACATCGGGCCCCAACGGGGATTAAAGCGGGAATGCAGGAGTTAATTATTCGTCGATTTTATGGTGGCATGGTGTGGCCCTTACTATGCGAGAAGTGTACATAATTTGGGGAAGAATTTGTGTTTGTCATTTGGCCACAAAATTCTCATTGCAATTAAGACTCGCAAAGCAAGGCAAAATAGTGTAAAATAATATTTACATTTGAACAGTCACTTTTTTCACACATTTTACAAAAGTTTTTTTTTTGTTTTGTTGGTTAAATCGTGATTTTTTCAGATTGAAAATTGAATCTAATTGACGTTTCGGAGGTAGAGATAATGAGAGAGTGATTCGATTTTATGGATGTCGTCTAGTGGAGAGGGAAGTGGGTCTTCTCTTCGCCAACCCACTGTACATTACAGCGCCCACACGGTTGAAAAGGCGAACAAAGCACGAATAACCATTGAAAATTTTTACACCAATTTTTTGCTCCAGCAGAATGAACGCGAAGTGCGCTTTCAAACCACGGAATCAGCAATTGGTAAGCAAATATTAAAAAAACATTTTTGGGAGTCAGTGTTTTTTGTTTACGAATCTGGTTGTTTTTAACAACCTTTTATATTTATAAGACCTTATAACAGGGATTTCTCATAAAATTTAGACCACTTTCTCAATATAGAGCTAGCTTGTGGAGGATTTATTACGTAACAAATGTATGATGTATTACGATCAAAATCACGTATTTTGAATATTATCAGCTTCCTTCACAGGCCTTTTAACCAAAAAATGAAGATTCTCTCTATATTGAGAAAGTATTCGAAATTTTATCAGAAGTCCCTATTATTATGACCCGATTTTAGAGCTATCAACTTGCTTACACTGTCTGTTATTTTTTGAAGGTCAAATCAAAAGCACGATTTTTTGGGACAAAATCTTTTAAATCATGTCTTTTTACATTTTTTTTTTTTTGGATGAAGAAATTACAGGGGGTCTCGTTATAAGGTACCCCCTGTATGAACGGATTAAATTTTGTCCTTTCGGTGAACATTCAGTGGAAATTTGTGAATTAAAAATTCTCCAGTTTTTATACAGTCGGTGAGGTCACGCAGTGACACTTTTGTGTCTGTTTTTTCGTTTCGACCACCCTCGATTAAAAAAAATGTCACTTTGTTTCGGTAATGTCACTTTGTTTCGGTAATGTCACTTTGTTTCATTACTGTCACTTCGTTTCATCACTTCTTATCGTTGCCCCAAAATATTCAACAAGTATTATTATTTTATTATTTACTTAGTAAGTGTATATATTTTAAACTTGTTAATGAAAATAGTGACAAACACAGTTATTCAGCTGGTTGCTCTGAGGAGGAAAGGGAGAAAAAGAGGCAGCTTCATGCTGAAAAAGAAACGGAATTTTTACGTCTGAAACGTACTCGACTGGGGAAAGACGACTTTGAGCCGCTGAAAGTCATTGGCCGTGGCGCATTTGGAGAGGTTAGTTTTTTATGTTTTTGTTTTACTTCAGTGACATCGTAAAGCGGAAACATGACCGCCAAACTATTGTTTCTCATTAACGAGCTCTGAACATTTTTTAAATCATTTAATTTAAGATGAAGTTCCTTCTACATCGTATTATTCAGAAGTGGTGGCTATAACTTATTAGTTATAAGGCCTTATAATTTATAAGGTCTGGCATTTTAACCATCAAGCCATTTTTTGCACTGATGTCGAATCTTTTTAAGAACATAAATCATGTATTTTTGGGGGGTGGAGAGCTGCCACCGCTAATACAATTATTCTATAGAAATTCTGTATTTTTACACTTTTTATTGCAATTTATATCAAATTATTTATGAAAGTGCATTAAGGTCAAGTTAGCTTTGTTCGTTTGATCTTATAACATATCTTATGCATAAATGATTTATATGCTAAACCTAGGGCTAAGGGCTTGATTTAGAATATCTGACTTTGTCACCAGATGTAAAATTGATATACAGTTGTGGACACGAGAATGTGACAGTTTCACTTGTCAAAAACTGTCACGTTCTCGTGATTTTGTCACGTTCTCGTGTGACTGTCACGTTCTCGTGTGACTGTCACGTTCTCGT
>SCLG01000133.1:191606-202916 GCA_004367875.1 Oikopleura albicans
TTAGTGTTTTAACCGGTAATTACCGGTTAAAACACTAAAATTGCGATATCTCGAAAAAATTCGATAATTTTTTTTTAAATTGAGGTCATAGATGCAGAATTTTATGGCGAATTTTTTGGCCAAAATGAAAAATTGAATCTATAGGTTTAAGAGGGGTCATATAGCCCATATAAGGGGTCAAATTACAAAAAAATTCTACGGGGACGGGGGACCCTTCGTTCGAAAGCATTTGTATCACTCATTCCGAAAATGAAGTCGGAAAATTCGAAAAATTGAAATTTGACCCCTTATTAGCCCAAAAAAGGGTCAAATTACAAAACGCGATACGGGGCTGAGTATAACGTGTAGCCAGTCCCATGACAGAGTAGTCCCGCGAAGTAGTCCTTCGCGGGACTGCTCTCTAATGGGACTGGTTACACGCGGATAATCTGCCCACTTCATTTTCGGAATCAGTGATAAAATTCCTTTCGAATGACGGGTCTCCCGTCTCTGTAGGACGATTATGTAATTTGACCCTTTTTTGGACAATAAGGGGTCAAATTTCAATTTGTCGGATTTTCCGACTTCATTTTCGGAATGAGTGATGAAAATGCTTTCGAATAAGGATAGATTCAATTTTTCATTATGGCCAAAAAATTCGCCATAAAATTCTGCATCTATGACCTCAATTAGAAAAAAAAGTTATCGAATTTGTTTCGAGATATGGCAATTTTAGTGTTTTAACCGGTAATTACCGGAATTTTAGCCCCAAGATTTGCTAGTTCCATGCCAAAAAACGTTTGTCAATACCTTTTTTGGTTTTCCCGGCATGTCCATTTCAAAAAAAGTAATTTTTGGGCCGTCCTAAAACAGCGACCTAAACAACTGCTAAAGCAAATGCTCAAAAAGTATAAATAGAAAATATAAGTATAAATAAAAAGTTCTAAATAGAAAATTTAATTTTGTTAAAATAATTGTAAATCGCGATACGCTTCGTTCCCAAAAGTGTTAAGATAACCCACGTTTGTTAAGATAACTGGTTAGGGGTGTAAGTCCCGAATTCATCATTGTTAAGAAAAACTTCTGACCTTGACAATTCAGTGTCTTTCTGTTTCAGTACCAGTTCGAGGCCGGTTTTTTCGGCATTGATGCGATCCCGGTCGACCTTTATTTTGGTCATATCACCATCGCGATTGAGTTGAGCAGTGTTAATGTCCGTGATTTGTTTTCGTAACGCTTCGACCTCGACCCTAAGGGAAGAATTCTCGCGTTTAACCCCCTGCTCCGTTTCTGCAATCGACTGAGTCTCATCATTTTTCGATGAGCGCAAATCTTCCAGCTGTTTTTGGGTTTCGCCCAAATCGATTGATAACTTTTGGTTTTGGAGCTTGACGTTATTCAACTCCTTCTTGTCCTTTTTATCAGATTTTAAATAACTTTTTAACCCCTAACTAAATTAACCATTTAAACTTCCGTGGTCTTCATCCAAAAAAGCGTTAAAAAACATGTTTTTAAAAATGTTTTTCCCACAAAAAAACTTGTATTTGGCCTCAGTCCTTAAAAGCTGCCTTGACCTTATAACGGTCACAAATTGAGACGTGATCACCAGACCCCATATACTTATATTTCCAAAAACAAATTGCTGAAAGATAGCGCAAAGACGCATTTTTTATTATACTACTCAGCGTTTTACATGAATTTTCGCCGTTTTTGCTTTCGTATTTTCTAAATAGTCACGCCAAAAACTCGAATATTGCCATCTAGAAAGTGCGGGATAAAATATGGCGGAAATTCATGTGAAACGCCGAGTAGTATGCCAGAAAAGTGTTTAACTCCCAAGTAAAAGCAAAACATAAAAATATTTGAAATCTGCCTGTTGTATTCCAAGGGCCTGTTCAAGCTTGTTAAGAATTCCTTGATTTTTGATTGAGTTGAGTTCGGGTGCGGTGAGTACCTTTATAAGATTTTCCCGATTCGATTGGGACGCAGAATGGCGTCTTTTCGGTGGCATTCTACAACCAAATTATTAATCACAAATAGTAAAAAAAACGGGTTTCTGCAGTGCAAAATTTAGGTACATGAATTGATAGTATAAGGTCAAGGAACATAACGATTTGGCCTAGTAGCGGTCAAAATGGCTAATTTTACAACCAACTACAGTCCTTACTCTAAATACGCTTTTTGTGAATAAATCGCTCCCCAAAACAGTCGAAAACGGACACTTTGTGACAATTCACCCCAATACGGACGCTATTTTCGAGAATCAAAATGGCCCGTATTCCAAGTAGGGACTTTATTTTCAATACAGAAAAATATCACAAAATGTAGATTTAACAAAAATAGTTTTACAAAGTATAGAATAGCAAAAAACATCACAAAAAATATAACAAATATTTTCTCTGTTTTATGCTCTTAAGTGAACAAAATGTCCATCAGAGCAAATTGTATTTGAAAAAGAGGAATAATAAATTGCAATTAATTATTACTTTAACAATTTGACCCGAATCACATTTTAAAAATACACGAAAGAATGTGTGGCGCGCCAACCATTTTCATTGGCTGAGGGAAGTTTTAACCTACGTTACAATTTAACGAGCCAATCATAGATCTTTCTCACACATGTACCAAAACAGATAACTTTAACCTACGTTATTGCTTACAAAAATCGACGAAGTTTGTGGAATCACACATTCGCATACAGTCCGTACTTCGAAGAAGAACATTTTTAATTCTCGAAAATACCGTATTGAAAACTAAAATGGTTATTTCTATAATCGCAAACAAATAAAATCAAAAGTATAAAAAAAGATGTTGCTTCTGCAAAGAATCAAGTCGAAATGATTTTAAAAACACAAATTGGAGCCAGTTTTCGCTTGGCCCATTTTTCGACGCTGCGACATTTTGAGCGAAATTGCTCTAGAAACAAAAAAAAAGAATCAATTTTAATTCCATGCACAACGAGCAATTGTTTTTGAAAAAAATGTGCAGTCCATTAGAGGCACCATCATGAAATCCGCCCTTTAACGTATTCTCCCCAAAAAATGACTTGACCTTAATGCACCTCGGAAAAACTGACTTGACCTTATAACCATCTGAAAATTTAAGACCTTAGTGCTGGGAAAAAGTTCAAAATTATTAAAAGTGTAAAAAGACATGATTTCTATAGAAAAAAGGCGGGTCTTCATCTTAAAAAAAAACGTGAAAAGACATGATTTCAAAGATTGTTTTCCCAAAAACCATGCTTAAGCATGCTTCCCAAAAAATTGACTTGACCTTAGTGCAAGAAAAAAATGACTTGACCATTTAACGGTCACACCTTGTGACCTTATAACCAGACCCCTGTACAGTCCTTACTCCTTTTTTCGGACGCTTTATAACGGGTAAAATCCGAAACCTTATAACCACCTATTTAGTTAAATTATCCTGTTGTCTCAAAGAAGTAAGTTTAAAGTGACTACAGTTGAAGGAGAATAATATTTATTTACAGAATCCTATTTCCTGGCAGAGTAATTATCTAGCTCCGGGATTCGCCGGATTGCCCACGGATACATCCTCCCCTTTATTATCTTTCACATTAATTGTTTGAAAGGGTAAATCAGGGAGATTATTTTTTTGCTCTTGAATTAATTCTTCTAAATTTTCAATGTCCTCTCTAAGGTCGCTAACCATATCTCTTGCCGTTTGACGTGGATTTTTGTTACTCAGCAATTTTTTTCGGTAGTCTATCCAATTTCCTTCTTCGTCAAAGTAAGTATAATAAGTTCCATGCTTTAAAAAAACAATTAAGAACCGCTCACCAAGAGTCGATTTTTTAATAACTCCCGCGGGCCGAAAATAAGTAATGTTTCATTGCGAAAATTGGAGAGTCGATTTTGCAGTGGTCAACTTGGACCCTTTACGCAGTTTTTCGCAATAGCTTCTTTTTTCTTATGTTATATATATATATATTTACAAAGAAGCCGAAAAATTGTATTTTGATGAAATTTGAAGTCTTTCCAATTTTGACATTAGCTGTCTCGTTAATGTAATCTTCGATGGTGAATTAATAATTACTACGGTGTGCGGAATTCGATTCTGAATAAATTAAATACATAATGATAGTTGTTAAGAAAAATCACAAAAGACGATTGACATGCTGATTAGTCTATGTTTTGTGAAAATCAGTTAAATTTTGACTTTAATGTTATTTGTCGGGTTAACCTATCGGTCGATTATTTTTTTATACTAGTCTATGTGTCAACCATTTTTGAAGATATTTAAGAAAAATTTTATAAGAAGTTGTTACAAAAAAATCACAAAAGCCGATTGAGGTAGCAATTGGTCCCATTTTTGTGATAATTTTCTTAAAATTGGTTTCTTTCTTTTTGTCGGAGAAACGGTTTTTACACCCTAACCCAATTGGAGAACTTTGGTTGTATTTGAATTTCAAATTGAAATGGTTTATCCCACTCGAAATATGTCCTGTGGCTACAATTCAATTACACTTTTGTCTAATTGTAACCGTTTGATACATACCAAGGCTATGTGACAAAAATATTTTTGACTCGAAATTTAACCTAAAAACACATGTTCGACCTAAAAAAAATACGAACTGCATGTTTAAAAGTTATGTATCCAAAGTTGAAAAATGTCGGATTTTTTCACACTTGTCGACGAAACCTTTTAATTTAGATATGAAAAAAAAAGTTTTTTAAACTCGAAACATCAATCAAAAGCTGATGAACACCACATAATTTTGCAGTGTTAAAAAAATTGAGTAGTTAAACTCGTTTCATCTCACGGCTTCGTTGAAAGTTTGGTACAAATATTTGTACCAACAGCCCGCAAGAGTTAACACGATGACAGCGGGATAAAAATAGTATCGGATGGCGCGCACGCTGATTTGAGAGATGGTTTTATTTGCATTGCTGCTCCCAATACTTTTCTAACTCCTCCTGAACCAGACATGGTATGAACTTGATTATTTTTGAAAATAACGCCCAATTGATGCGACTAATGTACAGTAGTTAAAAATCTTTAAACCGGTTGTACAAAGTTCACCGGTAGTAATTACCGGTTAAAATGGTAAATTGCCGGTTTCCAGACTTACAGAAACCCTTTTTCGATTAAACTTGGCCAGTTTAGCAAATAAAGGTCGCTGATTTCATTTTTGGGGTCGGTTTTGTACTATGACTCTTCTAGGGAGTCAAATTACAACTTGATTGAAATTACTACCGGTAAACTTTGTACCACCCGGTTGAATATTTTAAACTACATTAGCCCCATCAATTGGGCGTTGTTTGCAAAAAAATTAAGTTCATACCATGTCTGGTTCAGTGGGAGTAAGAAAAGTATTGGGAGCAGCAATGGAAAAAACCCGTCAGAGAAAGTCATGTAGCCAATGGACAAAAAGCTGAAATCACATTTGGCCAATCAGCGCGCGCATTAACTTCTATTTACCTTGATGGATTCTTGCCGCACAAATTCAATAGTCTTTTCATCAAACTTGCTTTGATTCGATTTATGCCCACTATAGTAAAACTTTTCGCCACGTTTGATGCCTTCTAACAAATAATTTCGTACAGTTAAGGGGACCATTGCATCCATATACTTTTGACGGTCTGCCAAAAAGATCGCCCTAAAAGTAAAAGATCGGTAAATTACAATTAATACACAGTTTATTTTGATGATTACTGCATTTGTACCGCCTTATCATAACATTACGTAAAGGTCGCCTTGTTATTAAGAAATACAATTTATAAATCCGAAGAAACTGTTCGATTTCGATAAGGCGGGGTTGGTTATAAAGCCAAGGTGCAAAAAACTGACTTGACCTTATTAGCAACCTGAATTTGTTTTCCACAATAAGACCTTAAGGTGCTGGGAAAAAATTCAAAAAGACATGATTTTCAAGAAAAAAAAAGTTTAAAAAGACATGATTTTTCAAGAAAAAAATGTGCCAACCGGGGGGTGGGGGAGGTCTTCATTCAAAATAACATAAAATCAGACCCCCCTGTATAATGATATAAACTTACTTTGCTTCATAATACAAATCATCATCAAACATACAGCGCCGTGAACATTCCGACATAGCGTCCTTAAATTTATGACATGCTTGGCCAAATGTTATTTTATAAAATCGCGTCAAATAGCCTTTATCTTTATTATTAATTCGATCTGGATCAAAGTTTTCGGCTAAACAGTCGCGGAACGCTTCGTATTCTTTTGCACAAAACTGTTCCCGTTCTCGAGAGATCTTTTCCATAATGTTTGGAATTATCACTTCCTGGTGTGTTGTATGCAACTTTGGATCTAAAAAAAGTTTTTAGTCTTTTTGTAGCAAAATACACGCGGTCCTAAGCCATTAGCAAGACATAATGAAGGGATTTGGTTATAAGGTCAGACCCAAAAAACTGATTTGCCCTTCATGCAGAGGTCGACGGGAATTATTTTTTTTCTGTACCCTACCATTCACTGAAAAAAATGTACTGAAAAAAAAGAGGTTAGTCCAAGAAAAAAATGACTTCCCGGTGTGGGAGCTGTTTTTTGTATGGTCTAGTGGTTAACATTCCGGATTCTCACTCCGGCGGCCCGGGTTCGATTCCCGGTGTGGGCGATGTTTTTGTCCCATGTGGTCTACAGTAGACCGTCTACTGGTTTACATTGGCAATGTAACATTGCGGTTGATTTCCCCCAACAATTATGGTATTAAACGTAAAAAGGCATGATTTCAAAGATTTTTTCCCAAAAACATGCTTCACACTAAAATTGACTTGACCTTAGTGCAAAAAAAATGACTTGAACTTATAACCAGACCCCCTGTAGCCCTTGTATAGTACAAAGTTTGCTATATATATATATTAACCTATAAATTAATAATCTTGTATTTCTAAAAAAAAACTTTTCAAAAACTTTTCAATTTTTTTCTTACCAGGATATCTGTCTCTAAAATATTCCTTGCTGCCCTGGTTTGATTGTCTACTGTAAACAGCATACCCAAAAGCGCATGTACCAGCAAATCCCCCAACGCCCATTAAGGGTCCATATTTCTTATAAAATTTCATATCTTCGTTTGTCATAGTTCGCCGTATGCGACTCCATGTGCCCAAACGCAACATTTTCTAAAAAAAGCGACAATAAATGGATTTGTTTTATCAATATGAATTTTTTGTTGAATAACATACAGTATGGGCCTATAATAAAGAAGAGATTGATCATCATATCAGACACCATTGAAATATGAAGAAATTAAAACATGATACAGGGGTCTGGTTATAAAGTCAAGTCTAAAAAACTGTTACAGTCCTTGATTCTATAAGGGGCGCTTCCATAACGGCCATTTACCCCAAAACGGCCGTTTTTTTGAGAACCGAAAACGGCCGTTATGGAATTAAGGACTGTAATGGATTTTGAACAAACGGACATGACCTTATAACTATCTGGAAGAAAATCTACCATTAAAAAGTTTAGTTCCAGCTTTAGGCTTTAATGCTCCTAAAAGAGTAAATATATTTTAATGATTTTTTCCCAAAAAGTTTTCTTCTGCAAAAAAAACTGACTTGACCTTATAACCAGACCCAGTATTGAAAATAATTTGTAAGTACAGGTTTTAAGGACCGGTCAGTCATGTTGTGTACAAACTAAACACAAAAATCTCTAAACCCAAATTTTCACGCACATTTTATGTTTTTATTACTATTTAAGGCGTTAGCTATTGTTATCAACAATAGTCAAGTTCATTTGGGTAACACATTCTAGAAATATTGAGGTTTCAAAATTGCGATAAAAATTTGAATTAATAANATTAAAAAGTTTAGTTCCAGCTTTAGGCTTTAATGCTCCTAAAAGAGTAAATATATTTTAATGATTTTTTCCCAAAAAGTTTTCTTCTGCAAAAAAAACTGACTTGACCTTATAACCAGACCCAGTATTGAAAATAATTTGTAAGTACAGGTTTTAAGAGTTCTCCAATTATCGATACAAAATAATTATTACTGTTTTGCCAGCAACTTATCACCATTCAAGACTATGCCAAGTTCAAGGAGTTCACGTAGCTCACGGCTGCTCTCTAGCGGAAATTCAGCTTCGGTTTGTAATTCCTTTGGTGGTTATTTTTTACATAGGCAGAAAAGAGAATCAGTTTTGAACCACTTTTAAAAACATGTACGATTAACTCAAGGACTCCATTACGTGGCCATATTTGATCTCGACCAGTAAAACATTTCACGCGCTTAGATACAGTAATTTTGGTTTGTGTTTGTTTAAATAAAAAGTAGTACTTTACAGCTTTTTGAATACAGGGGTCTGGTTATAAGGTTAAGCCCCAAAAAAATGACTTTACCATAGTGCAAGAAAAAAAGTCCAAAAAGATATGATTTCTATAAACAAATTATTACCCGTGTTTTACCCGTGTCGTTCTAAAGGTATATGTCTCGTTCTAAATTTACACCCAAAAAAAGTGAAAAAAAAAAGATTTATGTTGAAAAAAAGACCTTGGTGCAAAAAAGATGACTTGACCTTATAACGGTCACACCTTGTGACCTTATAACCAGCGCCCCTGTGGTTTTTGAATTTTCTTATTTGAGAACCAAAATTTATTCCCTTAATTGAGTATGTTCAAAAATAATCACCTTTATAGAATTTATGGAAGAAAAGGACTCAATTGATGATATGACGCGGCCAATGGAATAGCTTCGATCAACAAAAATGTTTTGCGACTTTCCACTTTGGCCCAAAATCTCCAGATACACCCTGTCGACCTGGGGGACATAACTGGGACCCTTGGCTGTACTTCGTAGTTTCATACAGCGCACTTTCGCAGCCCGTTTCCGCTCAGCTTCGGATAATGTTTTCTTTTTGACAATTTTCTTACCGGTACTGGTTAAATTAAGCGCCGGTAAGATATTGTTTAATGTTTGTTCTTTTGCTGCTCGATCAGCTAATTCAGCCGTCTTTTGCGCGTCATTTTGTTTTTTACTTTCTTCTAGAATTCGACAAGTGTGCTGTTCTGGCAGTCGATGGGTTAGACAAAATTTCGATTCACTTTTTAAAGTTTCAGTCTTTTTTTACAATAATTATTAAAACAGTAAAAATCAATTACAGGGAGGTTGGTTATAAGGTCCAGGTCTAAAAAACTGACATGACCTAAATACCATTCGAAAAAACTGACTGGGCCTTATAACCATCTGACAACATTTTAAAGCTTTTTTCCCCAAATGCATACTTCAAAAGAAAAAACTGACTTGGTCGTCCAAATGGCTGACCTTTTAACCCCGATGCGCCAGTGCTACACACATTGTGTTTTGCGGACTTTAAATAGTTCTCATTGTTTATCGAGTTCGAAAAACCTCAGTTTGTTTTGCCCAGGTAAATTAAGCGGTTAATTGCGATATACAAAACTACCACACGTGAATTTTGGAGAAGTCGAACTTTCTGAATTGAGCTCGCAAAAAAACCTCTTCCACCACTTTTTTCGAAAAAAAAACCCAAAAATTTTAGTAAAACCCCCTAGCAGCTTAGTAGCGCAAGATCTCTGAAAACATAGGAAGGACCAAAAGTTAATTGGTCCAATACCTCTAACCTGTTTGATATATTATATATAAAATATATATCATATATAAAATAAGTATTAAAGAAGTTATGACTAAAACTATATGGCTCGTTTGGAATGGATTTTTAAAACAAATACATGTATTGTATTGTATTTGTTTATTTCGGCACTGTACTGCACCATTGACAATTTGTATCATACAAAATTCAGAATAGTATGTTTTCCCAATATTTAAGCGAAAATTGCATTTTGACCATTTTTCATTTTAAACCACGGATTTTCTCTTTTTGCGCTAAATTTTTAAATNTCAATTTGACCAAAAAGTGTCCAAGGGTGGTTGGAATAGCTTCGAAAGTATGCTCAATCGATTCCCCGTCATCGTATTGCTTACAAAGAAAAAAATCTATGTCAAAAAAGTCCATTTGTTAATTTTCGTTTTTGTGGTCAAATCGACCGAAGTTTCAGCTTCCTGGGCCTTCAAACAAAAAAACTGGCAACGAAACAAGGTGTCAAGGGGTGTGTAGCGTTTGTCGACAAACGACGTTCGTCGGACGTTCGTCCAGCGTTCGTCGACGTCCGACGTTCGTCGGACGGCCGTCCAGCGTTCGTCGACGTCCGAGCGACGTCCGACGTGCCTAACGCTAACGCTAATTTCGGCTATCGACGTTCGCGTGCCTAACGCTAACGCGAAAATGTAGCATTTTTGGAACACTGGTTATGACTAAAACTATATGGCTCGTTTGGAATGGATTTTTAAAACAAATACATGTATTGTATTGTATTTGTTTATTTCGGCACTGTACTGCACCATTGACAATTTGTATCATACAAAATTCAGAATAGTATGTTTTCCCAATATTTAAGCGAAAATTGCATTTTGACCATTTTTCATTTTAAACCACGGATTTTCTCTTTTTGCGCTAAATTTTTAAATTTTCCACCGATTTACTCGGTAGGTAGCGCAATTTAACAACGAGACACGTACCAATTTTGGTCCTTCCTATGTTTACTCAAATTATCAACACATCGACCAGAATAATTTTTTTTCGTCGATTTTCGGTGATATTTCCTCACAAATTGTAAATTTGGCCAAATGGTCCCATGGGGGAAAGTTTTACAAAATATTATTGGATATTCTTTGTCTTACCGTTTTAACTGTTCAAAAATATGAACCAGTTTCTTAATGGAGTTAAAGGCATAAACGTATACAGATGGTCCATATGTTTACGGTGTAAGTACAGTTTTTACAGATTTTTTGATCTGATTCTTGATCACGATACTTGATATTTTAAGCCCTATGAGCCAAGTGTCAAGAAAAAGTCGATACGATTGTATATATACGGTATTATATAAACTCTATTTTTTTATTTCTGAAACTTAACAAAAGTCGCATTTTATTTTGACTCCGGAAACTGTGCACTCAGCTATACAACATATGTCTTTTACTAAGGCTTCTGGTGTCGAAATGGGAGGTTGAAGGGGGACATTTTCACATCGATGGGCATCAGTGGTTGAATGATCACGACAATATGTATAATTACAAAACCGACAATTTACCGGTAGAAAATCAAGCCGGTTACACGAAGGAAAAGAGCAGTGCGAGCCGATTTCCATTTCTCTAAAACTTTTTCTTTCAAAAATTATGTAATTGGAAAGCGTAAGGCAGCCAACTGTTAACAAGGGGTGGATACAGGGTTGTAAATTTGGACAAAATTTGCGTAGGGTTAGCGTTGGGTTGGGGCAAAATTGAAATTTTCCTGTTGGCGTTGGGTTGGCGTAGGGGCAAAACTCAAAAATCGCGT
>SCLG01000133.1:204281-231136 GCA_004367875.1 Oikopleura albicans
CGCCCCTACGCAATTTTGACAACCCTGGGTGGATATAAGGTCTAGGGAAATATACCAGTTTTTGTTTTCAATCAAAATCAATAAAAATGTAAAACTTTTTTGTACAGCGCGGTCTGGTTATAAGGTCAAGCCGCAGAAAAATGACTTGAGAAAAAAGTCCAAAAAGATATAATTTCTATAAAAAAAATTTATACCCGTGTTTTACCCGTGTCGTTTTAAACGTATATGTCTCGTTATAAATTTACACCTCAAAAGAGTGAAAAAAGACATGATTTATTTTGAAAAAAATGACTTGACCTTAGTGCAAAAAAGATGACTTGACCTTATAACGGTCACACCTTGTGACCTTATAACCAGACCCCCTGTACATACAGTGTAAAAATAAATGCTTTTGAAACAATTAAAAAAAATGAGACCTTATAACCAACTGTCTCTATATACTCGCTATTTAGGTTAATTTATTTTTATTTCGAAATAAACGTTAAGATTGTTTATTGAGGTCTTCCTTTAGCGATGTGCGATTGTCTTAACTTGGCGCTTCCCTCTAATGCTAATCGTCGCTTCATCATGAAATCGCCAGACGTTGGATTTTTTGGATTCGAATTTTTAACATCAAAAACATAACGCGGCTTTTTTAACTCTTTGGTAAATAACATTATACCGTGTCCATCACGTTCAGAGCATAGTAGGTTATATAAGGCTGAGGCATGATACGTATTTGAGATTTCAACCGCAATACCGCGCCGCTTAAATTCTTCCAGTAAATCTACTGGTAGTCGAACAAATGTGTCACCAGTACCTAGTTATTTGAACAAATTGAATACTACAGGGGGTCTGGTTATAAGGTCAAGCCCAAAAAACTGACTTGACCTTAATGCAATCTTAAAAAAACTGACCTCATAACCAGACCCCCTCTAATATTGCCTGTGTAAAATTTTAGGGAAGGTTGATTATAAGATCACCTAAAAAATGAAAATATTTTTGGAGGTTACTTGGGAAAAAGGCCAAAAAGACATGATTTCTATAGAAAAATAAAATATGACAGCGAGGGCCCAACAAAGTCAAAAAAGACAGGGTTTAAAAATGACTTGACCTTATAGCGCTTAAAAGACTCGAAAACTACCACCCACAGTAACTGTACTTAAGAACAAGACAATATGCCGATATAGCGACCCAAATGTAAGACCTTATGACATTACATGAATAAAGACAGATTATTTCGACGTGTCTAAAAATTCCAAACGATTATAAAAAGGTCGAATACTGCCATATTCTTCAAAAAAAAAATACACTCACCTATTATTACTAGCATTGTTTTTGGATGAACCATAAAAACGGGTGTAAAGTGCTCGAGCTTCCAGTCGTCAATATTTTCGGGGGCTCTCCAAGTAAGAACCAAATTTTTCATACACATTAAAGCTCCTTTTACGGTATAAAGTGACCCGCCAGCTGCTTTTACAATAGTCTTATTTTCGTCCACATTACTTATTGTGATCATACCGCGATACTTTTCCGACATGCTTAGCTCGTTTGCAAATTACAACAACCCAAAATTTCAAGTTCGCAAATTTGGAATTACAAAAGCGGGGGGTTGTGTTGTGGTTATAAGGTAAAAAAGCCAACTTGACGTTTGGAAGAAAATTTTCCATATTTTATACAGGGGTTGGTTATAAGCTTGAGCTATGAATAAGAAAAAAGACCTTATGAAAAAGATGCATTTTCAAAAGACCATATACACAGGGTGCGCAGTTATCTTGCGAACTTGACCCTTGAAAAGTCGCAAGATAAGCTTTTTTTGCAAGATTACTGCTCAGTGCATATAATATAAATATTATAAATCCCGAAAAATAAAATTCTGAAAAGTCGCAAGATAAGCGTACGAGCGGCAATTTTCGCAAGATAACTGCGCACCCTGTATAAATATATGACCTTATAACCATCTGAAAAAAAAATTCAAAAAGACATGATTTTATAGGAATTAATGTGCGAATGTTTTCAAAAAATTTTCATAAAAGCAAGCGTTTCAAAATTGAGGAATTTCTATTTTAATTTGGGTTGTGCTAATTGAGAAACGACCTTAACATGGTTGTCGTTGTCCGTCCATAAGCAGAATCGACTTCGTCGTGCTGAAGGTCAGGGTCATCGTCGGGATCTCTTGACTCAGGGCTCGCAAAATCCATCTTAATTATAACTATACTGAAAAAACTGACTTGGCCTTAAAATGTGGCAGGGGGAGGTCATCTAAAAAAACGCAAAAAGACATTATTTAACGGTTTTTCCCAAATTTATATTGACCTTAGTTTTAAAGAACTGACTTGACCTTATGATGGTCACAACTTGAGATCTTACAACCAGACCCCCTATACGACTTCCCCTTGCGGTCATGTTATAACGGTCGTTAACCCCATAACGACCTTTTTCGAGAACCGAAAACGGCTTTTATGGGAGTAAGGACTGTAATATACAAATTTATAAAATAACGGGCCCTTTCTTGGCAGTTGCGAAACTCTATCGGCATCGAAATCTTCCTGATCCCAAATTATTTTTTGTTTTTCTTCCCGTTCTTTACCCATCGCGTTAATGCCCTGGAAATGTTCACGCAATGGATCGCCACACGGTATTGATAATCGAAACCGGCGACAAGACCTTATCAATCGATACATCTTAAATGAAAATTTGTGTTAAGGACTGGTTGTTTTAGTAAAAAACAGGACACCAAGAGGAAGGATCGTTGTAGGTAAATAAAAAAACAGACTAGAAAATAGATTTTTGAAATTTACTTTTAGGGATATTTTTTTAACTCCCAGGGGGAAGTGCGTGTAAATAGACACGCAACGTGTTTTTTCGTCGATTTAAGGCATATGGAGGCCCCGTAGGGCAAAATGGGTATTGGTGACCCCAATGGAGATTTCAAACAGCTTTCTAGGGGGCCCTTGTGGCCCAAATCAATTTCTTAATAGTCAGATCGACGTAGTTTCACGAGCTCTACAACTTGGCTTTACCAGTTTTTTTTTTGAATTAATGTGATTTTTTAAGTGCGTGTTTATTTACACGCATTTTCCCCCTACGGGTTACCAAAAACTCCTTCCCCCTAACACTGATTAACTGACAAAATTTAAAATTTTAATTTTTTTGTTATTTTTCAATCTGGTACCAGCGTTTCAAGTTCGTCAGTTAATTAGTAGAAATATACCCCAAAAACCATCGACGTTTCCGATTTGAAAAAGAAGAAAAAAACAATTTTATCGCATTTTCTATCATAATTTTTGATTCAAAAAGACATGATTTTATAAAAAGCATTGATCACCTTATGACCACTCCCGTGTAGTATTTTATACTAAAATATATTGATAAAATGAAGAAATTATATTAATGAATACAGAAAATATATGAATCGAATGGCGATTGTATTTCGATAATGGCACCGGTTATTGTAACATATTGACCAGTCGGGCAAAAAACGAAATCTTTCTACTGGACAAAATGCTTTTCGACGTTGATATAGGATATGCTGCAAATAGGATAGGCTCACTTATTAATGTAGAAAATTTAAATTGCGGTTTTAATGGGGTTAGTTTAATATTATTTTAGATCGACGAGTTTTTTAATGGATGAGCCATGAGTGTAATTCCGGTTGGTATCAGCGACTTTTTCGATAAATCTAGAAAATTTTCGGTTTCTGAAGGTTCAAACCGAGCATACCGTAAATTTCAAAATTCGTAGAAAAAAAAATTCATCTTCCGTACATTATATAATGTTAATATGTGTTATTAAACTTAAAACCATATTTAAACGGTAACAAAATTTTTACAGCATAATTTGGCCGGCCATAAACACCGGTAAGTCGGTGCTACCGACCGGCAACCACACTAATGCAGTAGCCCCAGTTTACAATCGAGTTTTAAATCAGTTTCAGTATTAATTGAATAGTAAAAACACATTTTATCAATCATATCATGAATCAGATTGTTATGACTCAATTGTTAGACTGACGGAGCTTTTAAATAAAACCGTCCAGCGGTATACCGTTCACACGGATCAGTCGCCCATCAATCAGCTTAAATGGCAAGCATGCTACAACTTATGCGATTACATACGGTACACCGTGCTCGCACCGCGAATTCGACGAGACCTAATGACGAATACCGTAATACTTAGAAGGTAATTTAAAAATTTGGAGTCAAAAGATGGGTGATATGATTTCATTGATTTTTCGATTCAAAAATCACGCTTTCGATTTTACCATCGTCTCAAAAGGTACAGTAAGACCTTAGTGCGAAAAAGACGACAAGAACTTACAACGGTCCCTTTTTCAGACCTTATAACCGACCTCCATGTAGTTTAGTTATTTTAATGGCACCGACTGAATAGGTCTATAATAGACCGTCTATTGTCTTTTGTGGCGAAGGGTTAATATGCCGAAAATTTCCCCTTTTGAGCATCCTCATTGGCGAGAAATGGAGAAATTTCGGCGGATTACCCTTTCTCCAGAAAAGACAAGAGACCGATTCAGACGGTGCCATTGGTGATTTTTGCATTGGTGATTTTTGCATCCGAGAACGTTCATTTAAATGTCGGCGAATTCATGATGCGATAGCTATATATATATATATATTTAAACAATAATATAACTCAATAATGGGCGCTATAATTTATTTACAAATAATTTAACTCTCAGTGATCGGGGCCTGACTCAGGGGTATAAAGCTCAGGCATTTTCAAGCCGACTAATCCAGCCGCTTCCTCAATAGAGCGTTCTCCCTTCCCATGATACTCTTGGACCAGGTCACGATGAACTCGGCTTGATTTTAATAAAGTCAAATAAGTCTCCGCATCGATCGTAGCTGCCCCCGGCTGCCGACAGTAACGATTTTCCGAAACGTTGTTTTCACTTAATTGTAGGATTAATTTCTAGGGTCCAGAGCTGCCCCTTACGGACTCGTCTCCTAATTTTCTTTTCTTTGAAATAAAAGTAAATGAAGATATGGGGTTGGGGTTTTTGGCAGACAAATGGAAATTCTGAAAGGAAACTACTCCGCTAGAATTTTTTGAACCGCAACCAGAAGTACCGGTAATGTCCGGTTAAAGTACAAACATAGAATATCTCGAAAAATCCTCAGTAATTTTTTTTGTAATTCTGGTCATATATTTCAATTTTCAAGGCGGTTTTTTGGTGGGGTTAAAAATAAGGGGGTCAAATTGCAAGTTGCTCGTAGGGCAATATTTGAGCCACCAATCGATATCATTTGTCTAACTGATTCCGAAAATGGTGTTTTTAAACGCTTAAAATGTAATTTACTATAGTGCTTTAATTACAGGGGGTCTGGCTATAAGGTCAAGCCCAAAAAATTGACTTGACCTTAAATGCACTTCAAAAAAGATGACTTGACCTTATTACCATTTTGTTCTCATTCCAACTTGACCTTATAACCAGAACCCCCTGTAGCATTAATGAGGTCGTGAAATAGTCTTCAAATATTAAAGGATTAATCTAAAGTTATCATGGATTACTCACTCAAATAAAAATTGTGCACGACGATAAGCACTCCATTGTTCCTTGGGTAATCCCTTATAGCACTTTCCGATTTCAGTCAAAAGTGCCTTTCGAATGCCACTCATACTAAAGAGATAACATACATAACAAACGTGTCGAATTAGTGACGATTGTGACAATTATAAAGGTATGTACAGTTAAGTGGACAGACACGTTGAAGACACAAATTGTTCTAGTTTACAAATTTCCACTGGTTGAATTCTGACAAAAAAAAACTGGAAAAAATCGGCTCTTTGACATTTTAATATGTCCACATAGGCTCAACAATTTAGTATCACATTAGAAAATATAAATACAGGGGGTGTGGTTATAAAGTCAAGCCCAAAAAACTGACTTAAATCGGTTTATAAAAAAATGATCAGTTATTATGAGTTATTACCACCACCCACTGTACAACACCTGATCAGATGTATTTTACCTTATCAGATGCATTTTTATGTTTCACTATTTTCGAATTTTTTTGTGAAACTTAACGGCGCACCCTGTGTAATTAGTGGTCAACAATTTGAATTTTCACAGAATTTTAAAAAGCTATCACATAATTAATGTTAAATTAATTATTAATTTTTAGACATTTATCATATATTTTTTGAACAGTTTTTGCAGGTCGTTTTATTTTGTCAGAATTTAACTTCAGCAAAAGCACACATAAAAGTGTTTGGAATAAAAAACAATAGCTATACGATGAGATGCAATTTAAAAGGCTATCATGGTCCTGGTAGTTTCTGACAAAATTTTAATTTTTTCTTTTTGGTGAAAATTTGGAAATGCCACGCTTGTGTTAATTTGGAGCACAGAAAATTAGTTTAAGCTTTACTGGTCATTTTCATCGTAATAGCCCCATCTACGGGTAACCCTCGTGTAAAAGCCAGGTCGGTACAATAATGCTTCAATTGACTTCTTCTGCATTGTTACATCCGAAGAAATATCCTGAAAAAAAACATTTTGAATGTGCCCGTTCGACACATTTTTCAGCTCGCACTTTTTTTAAATCAACGTCTTTTTTTTTTGATTTTAAACAATTTTGGTCAAAAAGTTGAGAATTCCATCTAAAAAACGTAAAAAGACCTGATTTTCAAGATTTTCCCCCAAAAAAACAGCCTTTTTATTTAATCTTAGTCTCAGACATCATAACCCCCTGTAGCATGTTGAAAAAACTGATAAATGACCTTAGTGCAAATGACCTTAGTGCAAAAAACTGACATAAGCTTATAAAGGTCGAAAATGTAGACCTTTTAACCAGACCCCCTGTACATTTTTAATTAAACCGATTCAAATAAATTCAGATTCAAGATTCTACAGGAGGGTCTAGTTATAAGGTCAAGCCCCAAAAAATGACTTGACCTTAATGCACTCCAAAAAACCATTTGTATCATTTTAATGATATGATTTCTATAAAAAAATTATTACCCGTGTTTTACCCTTGTCGTTCTAAACGTATATGTCGAGTTCTAAATTTAAACCCAAAAAAAGTGAAAAAGACATGATTTATCTTGAAAAAAAGATGACTTGACCTTATAGCGGTCACCTTTTGTGACCTAATATAAATAACAATAATTGTATAATATATTATACAGTATAAATAACAACTTTCACCAAAAACATGTTCCAGACCAAAAATAAAGACGTTTTTTTTTAATTTCAGTCAAACTAAATAATTAGTACTATTCTATAAACCTGATAGGTTGCGAGTTCGTGAGTCCATCCATATGCCGACAATATCAAACCAATTAAGCACTAAGACTTTTTTTAAATCCGTCCTTTCGTTTGGGCAAATTAAAGTGGAAAAAAAAATTTTTTTTCGTGAATTATATACAGTCCCGAGTCGGGACTCCGGACCTTCTTGATGTGCACCCTCTTGATGTCCACGACTGCCTTGATGTGCACTTTTAAAGCAAAAAATATGAGGCTGCCAAGACTTTTTTTTCTACCAAATGTTAAATTATAAATAATCTAAATAAAAATACATATTCCTAAATTTTGCCTCGACCCAAAATGTACCGTTGGAATCCGAAAATCTAATTTAAAAAATTGTCTGACCAACCAGTTAGGCAAAAACAGAAAAATGTACCATTTTGACCAACTACCTTGATGTGCACGACTGCCCTGATGTGCACGTTTTTCGGAAACGCAATATGCACATCAAGAAGGGACTGTATATAATACTACAAATGAGCAATTGCTATTTTTGTAAAAAAAAATCCACACGGTGTCCCAATCCATTAGCAAGATATAATATAAAATTAACAGCTAGATCTATATTTTAGTGGATTGGGACACCGCGTGGAATCCACACGCCGTGGAATCCACACGCCGTGGATTTTGCTACAAAAAGGCTTAAGTAACAATTTAGTACACAGGGTGCGCCGTTATGTTTCACAAAAAAAATCGGAAAAAAGTGAAACATAATGGGCCGAGCGGGAAATAGTGAAACATAACGGCGCAGTGCGTAGGCGAATTGGTCTGCATTTCACTGAGGTGAAACATAACGGCCCCTACGGGGAATTCTCTAGATAATCTGAAACAATTTGTTTCAAATTTCTGTATACACTCAATATTTCGAGTTTGCGCTACAATCGAGCGCTAAAATTGATTAAAAACAGAGAAAAAATGGCGAAAAAGAAAAAAAACATTTTCATATCATCGAAACGCCCCTTTTGACGTTTTTGAATACACAAATGGCGGAATACCGAATTAAAATCGCAAATACAATTATTACTGGTTCTTTGTAATTAACTGTACAATGCTTCACAAACTGCTTCTAAAAAGTGTTCAATCAACANTCCCAAGTGAAACATAACGGCGCAGGGCGTAGGCGGATAAGCTGGAAAATTTTTACGAAAAAAAGTGAAACATAACGGCACGAGCGGGGACAGGTGAAACATAACGGCGCGAAACATAACGGCGCACCCTGTGTATGTATACTACAGGGAGGTGCGGTTATAAGGTCAGACCCAAAAAAATGACTTGACCTTATAACGGTCAGATCGCCAGAGCACACCACGGCGATGTCACCGCCTGTATATACCGTGTGTTGCCGCTCAGATTGGCGCCGCGATAACAAAATAGCGTTATCATATGAAGATTGCTCAAAGCCCGACAGTCTAAGCGCCAACATACGGTATATATATACATATACGATTGATGGTTCCTTACCTCGGCTAGAATATCTAATGGAATATCAAATTCGGCCTCCCCTCGTTCACGCATTAACCCCCGAAACTGACCAATAGAAATTGCCGAGTGTAACATTAGGAACATTCCAATGACGCCAACAACTTTTGACATTTTCTAAAATGGTTAAAAAAATTACAAAAAATTCCTAATAATTCTCTTCCGATCTGTCAGAACTCACATCCACACAACTGTGGCTAGTGGCACATTCATTTATCACAGAAATCTCTCAGGTTTATTTATTTACACTCCAACAACCCTATCCCAGAAGCAGGATTTATTTCGAGTTCTATCTTGCTTCTCAAAGAGTGCGACGTTTTAAAATGAAAAATAAAATCACCATTTTTAAAATTAAATACACCACACGTCTACATAACGATGGTAAAATAGATGTTAATTTTCATGAATTTTGTTAACTTTAACTCCCAGCGGGGAGTGCGTGTAAATAGACACGCAACTTGTTTTTTCGTCAATTTAAGGCATATGGAGGCCCCGTAGGGAAAAACGGGTATTGGTGACCCCCTCTCCACTTTTCGAGAAAATTCGATTGACGGTGTTTTTTGCGTAGGCTGGAGATTTCAAACAGCTCTCTAGGGGCACTGGTGGCCCAAATCAATTTCTGAATAGTCAGATCGACGTAGTTTGACGAGCTCTACAACTTGGCTTTACCAGTTTTTTTTTAATTATTGCGAATTATTGTGAATTTTTGAAATGCGTGTTTATTTACACACATTTTCCTCCTACGGGTTCCCAAAAACTCCTTCCCTTGAGAGTTAACTTTAATAGACACTGTGTCAACTAAAAGTGGAAAAAATGCCACGAACAGACTGTTAACTTCCGGGCATTTTGTTAAGTTTAGTGCCGTTAACTCCCGTAGACAGGGGGTGTATTTATAATTCTATGTTGACTTCGTTGCGTATCCTAGTTTTTTTTAGCAATTAGCACTTGGGAATATTGTCCGCATTACCATGTACTTTACACATACAGTCCGACAATTTTAAAATTCGTAAAGTGGAGATTTTTCCCAATGTCACACACTTTTCCTGGCCGTATAATTTATACTATATAATCAACCAATCGTACCAAAAAGATTTCTTTCAAAACAAATGTGCCTAAATGACTAGCTCATCAGAATAAATAAATCACAGTGAAAATTAGTCAAAAAATTTCTTTCAAGCAGTATTTTTTTAATTGGCGCCACTGTATATGGTATATTCACTCTTCAATAAATTTACCGAGAAACTCGGCGTCGCGGTAAAGGTCGAATTCCTCTTCATTCAATTTTATCTTCTGTCCTCCAAATTCCGGCAACAGGACTTTCTCCCCGACTGATACCGATAATGGATGCAATGAGCCGTCCTGAATTTTATAGGGGTCGTCAAATACCGGAAGTATAAATCGGAAGTATAAAATAGTGCGCACAATAGTGACGGGTTTATTTTTCACTACTTCTCCCACTACTTTTCTAACTCCTCCTGGACCAGACATGGCCTGAATTTGATTTGTTTTGTGACGTGCAATATACAGGGGAAGCGCCAAGTAAGGGCACGCCAAGTAAGGGTATGAACGCCAAGTAAAGGTAGGTAGGCGCCAAGTAAGGGTAGGTTTCATTTCACGAAAAAATTCGCTGCCAAGTAAGGGTACGCCAATTAAAGGCAGATAAGGGTATCCAATTCAAACTTTTTTTTGTTCTATATGAGTATTTGTGTACTTAGATATATTTTTAATAAAATTATAGAATTAACATGCCCGCTTTATACCAAAATAAGACAAAATTGGTAAAAGTGACAACGCCAAGTAAGGGTAGATTTCGAAAAACACGAAACCTACCCTTACTTGGCGCTCCCCCTGTAAGTGGCGAGTTTAATAAAAAGAGTTTCAGACCGGTCGTACAAATTTTACCGGTTAAAAAAAAGCGTAAAAAGACATGATTTCAAAGATTTTTTCCCAAATACATACTTCAAAAAAAAAATTGACTTGACCTTAGTGCAGGAAAAATAGCTTGACCTTATAGCGGTCACCTTTTGTGACCTTATAACCAGACCCCCCTGTACCAAATTTTCACATGAAAAGGTCTTCATCCGAAAAAAAAAACTTGAAAAGACATGATTTTAAAGATTTTTCCCCAAAAAGTATGCGACTCAAAAAACTGACTTGATCTTATAACGGCACAAATGGCTGAACTTATAACCAACCCCCCTGTAATTGATATATCATTTGACTAAAAAGTATAAAATCGACTTAACAGTTTTCTCCCAAACGTTTGAAATTTGAAATAATCTTACCTCCATTCGAAAGCCTTCACCACAAGCAAGAATTTTTCCAATTGGTAATGTTTTTTGAGATGATTCTGGCAACAAAATACCACCCTAAACATTATATAATAATACAAACAAACAAACAAACAGGAAATTTAGCTTATTTCGTTTAGAATCGAAATTTGTCCTTAAAATGTTGACCCGATAACGGCTCAGGGGGTGTAGTATATTTATACATGCGCGGCCACAAAATGTTTTCAAAAACTTGCCGGTTAACGTGTTTTCGGCCGGTTAACGGGCCAATGCGTAGTCGTTAAATAATGTTATCTATGAAAAAAATGGCCCAAAAGTGGCCTGTTAAAGGCGCATCATATGTATAGCTTAATATGCATAATAATATTGTATTATATTAACATATGTTTTAGCAAAGTCTCTTATTTTGCAAAAAATCCCTCATTTTCTTTTACGGGTTCTCAAATGACCATTTCAATTTTAACTAATATTACTATTTTTGGTAAAAAATAAAAACAAATTTCTAGACTTAAAAAAAAGATATATTTTTTGAGGCCGAATTTCATTTCATTTCTTGAAAAAGTGGCAATAACGCAAGACATACCAAAAATGGATTCAGAGACAAATAATACTTATGGCGGACGGTCCAAAACTACATCAAAAGTATCACAACCACCAGGTGGCAAGTCGTAAGTATATATTTCGCCTCTTATAATTTTTTTCTGACCAAAAATTTTTTTTCAGAAGTGACATTTTCGGCTGGAGCCAAGGAGATGCAGAGAAGACAGCCCCAGTGAATCACGCAAAAAAGGTAAGCTTAGATAAAGTAGAGTCATTACTCGTAATACACAATTCCTTCCAATACGGACGCTTTTTGTGAAAAAAAGGCCCCAAAAACAGTCGAAAATGGACACTATGACAATTACGGTCGCCATTTTCGAGAATCAAAAACGTCCTTATTGGACGTAAGGACTATATATGGTATTACCGGTCTCACCTAAAAGACCTTACGTCCCGCCATCAACGGAGGTCCAAAAATAGGAACACATGATATTTGACACGTGACTTTTGATGAAAAGCAGACCGAGTACGAAAAAAAAAAATTAATTATCATATGGCATTTGATCAAACTTGTGTGTCCGAAAAATTTTCAAACGGAACGTGCATAATTTGTTTATCGTGGAGATTTTCCCTCTCGCAGGCAACATTTCAAAAAACTTTTGACGTGGTTTAAGAGCAAGGGATCAGCTGAGTGGGGTTATGTTTATCACTGCCTATAATGGTAGCAAGTACTGTATATTTATTGCCAATAAATTTGTCGTATTTCTAAACTCCAAGACTATGGTCACCCTAGTCTATTGGGGTGGATGGTCGATTATTATATTTTCGCAAAAAAAAATGTTTTTTTTAAGCTAGAGTTGAAAGAAAATTGCGCAGTACAGTCCTTGGTTCCATAAAGGGCGCTTCTATTTTGGGGTTCGATAATTTCACAAGTTTTCATTTTCCTTCGTCTGGGGATCAAGGACTGTATTTGATTATTTTTTTATTTCGGCATCATGTACCGGAAAGTCGATTACCAAAAATATCGAACACCGCGCAATTGTACTAGCTAACCAGACCCCCTGTAAAAATAGTAAGCCAAATATTTAGACTGAGGCAGCAGTTCAAAAGAAGGAACCGGAAACTGATCAAACTCGATCTGAAGAATTTAGCGCCAACAAGCGTCGAAATCAATCCTCTCAAATAAGTTTCTAAAACTGGGAAGAATATGCCAATTATTTCGTCGTCTATAAATGCCGTAAGGACTGTATAACAACACATGATCTTTTTTAATTTGATCCATCTCTTTCGAGGAAATCCTGTGCCGTCACCGCCTTATTTACTATGATTATTGAATAAACAAACTGGCTATATATTTTTCCTTCATTTTGAATAATAGAAAGACAGTATTTAAGAGTAATTTAACTCCTGGAGGACAGTTTTTTTAACATAACACGACTTCGGCCAAAAAACATGATTTTATTTTTCACCAAAAAGAAATGTATTACTTGATAAATTTCCAAAAACAATCCATTAACAAGTATGTTTTTGTTTAAGGACCGGTCAGTCGTGTTGTGTACAAACTAAACTCAAAAATCCATATACTTCATTTCATCCGCATATTTTATGTTTTTATTACTATTTAAGGCGTTAGTGATTAGTATCAAGCATTGTCAAGTTCATTTGACAAACTAATTCTAGAACTATTGAGCTTTCAAAATTTTAACAAAAAATGGAATTTGTAAAATTGGTCATACAATTTTTCAAAATTAAATGTTGTTTACGTGTTTTTTAATGCCTACTTTTTACATGATAGTCGTCTACAATGTTCCAAGAAATGATTAAACACAATTTGGTCGCAAAGTTCAATACTAATAGCATATCACACTTTTCTTATCAAAGTTAGACTTTTTATGTTGATTTTTTTGAAAACCTCATCAATCACGTGAACAGTGTTGGTGCTATTTATTCAATTTTTTCAGTATATTGTACGGAAAACTATGGTGCTCAATTCTATGTGGGCTTTTTGCGATATCGTGTCTCGTTCATTAATTGTCAAGTACAGGAAGTTCGATGATTTTCAAATTTTTGGACTTTTTTAGAGTTTTTTTGAGATATTTTTTGTTCTAGACCTCGCAGGAAGAAAAGCCCACATAGAAATGAACGCCTTTATTATAGAAATATTTGACCCAAAAAAGGAAATCAATACCACCAACACTGTTCACGTGATTGGCGCCGCAATTTCAAGTTTTTGACAAGTTAATCTGGGGGATCGGTGGTGCTACTTATGACAACCAAGATACAGCCATGTTAAAGTAGAAGAGTTTGATCTCTTAGCAACATAAACAAATGTAATCGTATTTGTGGAACGGTTTTTATAGCGTTTTCCGCGAACGTAAAGTTTGTAAACAACATGACTGACCGGTCCTTAAAATAAAACATGTTTTTCTCGCAAGCGTGAACAGAAAAAATTGCGGATAAGCTCTGTGTCCGAAAGAAGTGAAAACATACAGTCCCTACTACCAATACGAACGGTTTTGAATCTCGAAAGTACCGCCTCGGTAAAGTCTATAATGTGAAAAACGATTTTTTTTCCGCCGAAAAAGCGTCCATATTGAGAATAGGGACTGTACAAGTTAAGAAATAGTCGACCTTATTACTTACAGCTGTCTTTGTTTGAGCCTGAACTCTCTGGACAAGGACGCGGTCCATCAACGGACGAAAACCTCGAAAAGCCATTTCCACAATCTAAACAATATTAACTGAAAAGCAATTATCAAATTGAATAGTTTACTATCGGAGCTATATGCATTGATTGTATGGTAAATATATATATAAATATAAAAGTATTTTTTTAATTATTGCACTCGTAATACAGACTGAATTCGTAAAAAAATCCTAGAGTCGACTCTGACTTCTACTATGCAGTATTAGGTATAATAACGCGCTTCTCGCTTTTCTAGTTTTTAAGCTTATTAGAAGAAAAAGTTGGAGAAAGCGAGAAACACGTTATTTTACCCCTTTATCGTAGCAAACAAAGATGCAACACCCTTCAACACAAAATCAAAATTATTTTCATATTAATATTCAAAAGTTTCACTGGGGTGTACAAGGTGGAACATAAAATGGTACCAATTGAATTCATACGTACTACAATTAGAAAAATGTCGTATGTGAAGAAAGTTAAATTGGTATACAGAGAATACGTTAGAAAGTCACAGCTAATAAAGACCTTATGATAGTAAATGTATTTTCAACCGAATACTCCAAAAACTACAGATACAACAGTGTATATCGCTTCAACTAAAAGACAGATTGTGTCGATACAGGGGATGTGGATATAATACCAAACTAAAAACATGACCTTATGAACCCTTGAAAAACTAACCATTTGAAAAAAAATTCATGATTTTTATAGAAAAATGTGCCAGCGGGGGAAGGAGGTCTTTGCTAAATAAAAAAAGTCATCAAAGAAATGATTTTGAAAAAAAAAATTGACTTGACCTTATAACGCTTAAAATGTCAGACTTTACAACCACCACCCCTGTACAAATTTTCCACATGGAAAACTGCTCATTTCATAAAAAAAACTTTATTTAGATGACTCATCTAAGATGAGCATTTAGTAGGACATTTCGGGCGAAACTGCCATAACTTATGGCCCATAAGTTTTCACATACACCACTTACTTGCTTAAACTAACAGTTATGTGTTCCGCCTACGCACTACCTACTTTAAATGACAGTTCCACTTTATGTAGCAGTATTAAAAATCTACGTTTTTCACATTAGTCATTAAAGCACGTTAGAAAGCCACCCATGTAATGTCAACAATAACAAAATGAGTTTGTTTTTGGAAAATCTCTCGCAAGTCTAAAAAAAATCAAATTTGAAATTCCATTAGGAATTAGCGGCCATACATGTCATTAGTTATTATCTCTAAAATTTAAGCACCAGAAATCTTCAATGTTATGGCTCAGCTTAATATATGTATATTATATATACAGGGGGGTTGGTTCTAAGGTCAAGGTCAAAAAGGTTAAGGTCTTGACCTTGAATGCATTTTTGAAAACTGACTTGACCTTATAACCAACCCCATTTTTTTTTACATTTTTGCTGTCTTTTTCCCAAGAAAATATGGCGAGCGGGGGAGGGAAAAAAAACTGACTTGACCTTATAACGGCACAAATGGCTGACCTTATAACCAACCCCCCTGTATATCCAAGTATAACATAATTGTATGTATACTTGTACCCGTCGAAAACAACAACCTTATTTGAAAAATGTAACCTAAATGAATTAAAAACTGTATTAAATATAATTTGTCAACGTAGCGAAGATATAAACGGCATAAAATAATGCTCAAACTGGGCCATTTTCATTAATAGTTGGAAAATTACAATACCAATTAGGTTATTATGTATACATACGACTTATGTTTAAGTACAGTCCTAACCTTAATTAGTGGTCTTATGTGTTCACAAAATGGCGATCCCCATAAAAATGCTTCTTTGTGGTTGTTTCAGATAAAAATTTTCACGAAACGGGCCCTAATATGGTTTGAGACTGTTTATGTCCCAAAACGCATCAATTTTGTGCACTTTGTGATTTATGTTGAAAACAATAAAAATTACTTAAATACTTAATACAATAATCCCAGTAGAGTATATTTACCTTTTTATTTCGGGATTTTTAGAATAAATGTCATAAAAAGGCATCGTTACTGTTTTTATTACGAAAAATAATAGCAGTTCCACCGTGTTGTGTAAATTGCGTAATACAATTAATAAAAGACAAAATAGAACAGAATTGAGAATTATTTATTGCAAGATCATACTAAAAACTTTTTCATGTAAGAACATAGGAGAAATGTTGTAACATGTTTCGACGTTCGCAAAGAGCAGTTCATTTTGCCTAACTTTTTGGTCAGACTGGCGGCAAATCCGATTACGTACTGTATAACATTCTCTTAAAATTATGACATATGGTACCCAATGGGTACTACCCTAATTTATTTTTCATTTTTATTGTGAATCACGTGAGTTTTTTAGATAAGCGACGAAGAGGTCAAACAACGAACGCGAAAAGAACCCTATTATTTTACCTTTTCGTCTTCCAACAAAAATCACGTGATTATGAACTTAAATAAACTGATAAAATAGAGAAAGGAATATGTTAAATTTCAAAATTTTCAGGATTTTGTTCCCATAATAAATATTTAATAAATCACATTTTAGCTATGTATTGACCGTCCATTTCAGTGTCTTATTTGACGTGTTTATGTGGTTCAGGGGGAGATTTCTATTTTAGTAACAAGCTCGAGATTGACCCTAGTGGATAAAATCTACCTGACCAAAATTAATTCAAAAAATATAGAATAAAAACACACTGTTCAAAGCAACGCGAAATTCAAATGAATTTTACAGAATAAGATTGCAAGTTTGACCAATATTACATCTTTTTACGGACCAATTTCACCCCGGACAAATTATTAAAAAAATAAGATATGTGAAGAGGAAGAGTGGATGAAAAACCGGAACTAAAAAAAAACTGAAAATTAACGGACGTGGTGGATTTCGAGCATTTTTGTAGAATCAAATCACCACGATGGTTAAAATTAAATGTAACCGTTTATTGATATTATTTTGATATCGGCTCATTTCTGCAAAAGCCAATTTTGGGCGATATCATGTACCGTATGCCTAACCGAACGTAGTACCTTATAAAACTTTGTCCAGAAATCGAATAGATTTCAAAATTATCAATATTTCAATTCCAAAATTGCGCAAATGATACTTAATAGTACGAAAAAGTGTTCGTTTAGAAGCGACTTGAAAACGATTTTTTTTTCGACGGATCCCCTACTTGGTTTTACCTCTACAAACGGCACCGACGAAACGCGGCTTATTCAGATAATTTCCAAAACCTACCTGATTAAAATTCGATGGTAGTGAATTGTACCAATTTATCGGTGCCCTCCGATTGTAGCCTATTTGCTGTTTTAGGACCCTTTGAAGCCCAAAAACCTAATTATAGCATAATATAAATTTATGGTTTAAAAAAACGGTCCCAGTTAAAGGTGGTTAAAAACTACTGGAATTGAACGAGTAACCTTCAGCATCATGCTGTATTGAGTTTGTAAACAGCAAAAAAAACCCTTATTTGAGCCAACCCCCTATCATGATTTGACCTTGGAGACATTTTGACACCGAAAAAAAATGCTGAGAATTGACAGATTTTCCCAACTACCGTTTGAAGATTCGTTTTCAATATAAATTAAGTATTGATCTAGCATATATTGCACTAAACGTTAAAAATTGATCATGTAAAGCATGGAAGTTTTCGGTTCAGTTTTGAACGAAAAGATAAAAATTTTGAGCCCAAACGAACCACGACAGAAAAGACATTACAAAACCTACAGATAAATATAATTAGAAATTTAGGGGGTCAAATAACATGGGTTTAAACGAGTCAAATTACACGGATTTTGCAAAAAAGTTGGTGATCAAATTTATTTAAAAATTTTTTTGCGGGAACGTTTGTGTCGAATGTGACCTTGTAATTTAACGTTCTAAACCTTAAACTGTAAAGTTATGACATATTTGACCCAAAATATCATTTCTGGTGAACCCGCGTCAAATGGGAAGAAAAAAATGCTACACATAATCAACTTTCGGATAAATTAATGAATAGTTTCTTTCATTTTTGTTGTTAACAGCGGTTGAATTCGAATTCCAATTGGTATTTAGCTTAACAGTTGACGTATTTCACGATGAACATGTACCAAAAAGTCCACATAGGAAGTTGTTCCAGGGCCTTTACTATCTTCCGCCTAAATGAAATATTTCGTAAATTTCCCGCCTACGCTCTGTGTTGTTATTTTGCCATTTTGCAAGGTATCTCGCAAAAACATAAAACCACCATTTTATGTATCAAATACAGCCCTTATTTTTTTTCTTACCATATATCTACGTAATTTTCCTTCGAGTGTTTTTGCATCTGGGTGCCCAACGCGAATAATATGTTGTCTAAGTTCTCGCCCACGCTGAATATTAATCGAACCAATCAGTGTTCGCATAGTGCTATTTAGTTCCGAGTCCTTTTCGGGGATTGGTCCATCTGGCGCAATTTCCATTGATGAATTTACCCCCCAAATGGCAGAAATATCGGTGGCGTTCACTTGGGGTCCAATCCAAATGAACATAGTTTGGCCGTTTTCAATCACGTAGATCTAAATATACGACTTTATGAATTTTTGCTCTCAAAAATATGATTTATTCTAAAAAAAACCAAGACCTAGAAAAAAATGGGCCGTTATGTGCCGAAATAAACAGTACACGAAACTGACTTGCAAACAGATCTTAACTCCCAGGGGGAAGTGCGTGTAAATAGACACGCAACTTGTTTTTTCGTCGATTTAAGGCATATGGAGGCCCCGTAGGGCAAAATGGGTATTGGTGACCCCCCCTCAACTTTTCGAGAAAATTCGATTGACGGTGTTTTTTTGCATAGGTTGGAGATTTCAAACAGCTCTCTTGGGGGCCCTGGTGGCCCAAATCAATTTCTGAATAATCAGATCGACGTAGTTTGACGAGCTCTACAAGTTGGCTTTACCAGTTTTTTTGAATTATTGCGAATTATTGTGAATTTTTAAAGTGCGTGTTTATTTACACGCATTTTCCCCCTACGGGTTCCCAAAAACTCCTTCCCCCTGAGAGTTAATTAAGTTATCTTAACTCTCAAGGGGAAGCAAAATAAGAGAATCTGGAGGGGGAACGTTCCGGAACTTGGGTGACTAAAAGGCAATAACCGTTTCGGGTCATTTTACACGTTAAATCACCGAAAAAAGAGCCTTGTATGACTAAAAGACACACGATCCCCCTTAACAAAGTTTTCGGACCGAAACGTATCGCGGCTTCCATTTATCTTATGTAACGGCGTACCCAATTATTTTAACAAAATTCAAATATCCTAACACTTTCTTGGCAATTTTGGGTGTTAAGATTACTGGTTAGCTGGTGTATATTACCTGATCCTGTTTAAAACGCTCGATGGAACAACGTAATGATGGTTTGGGAAGTGATGGATCCAAGTTTGTGTTGAGAATCGGGTAAATACAGGGGTAAAAATATGCACAAGACGTGTCGACCGTCATTTGTAAAACCTTCTGGCGTAAATAGGCTCGATCATCTGTTGGTACTTCGTGATGGGGGAAAATTGCATCGTCACAAATTACCGCGTTAATATAAGCAGGCATCACCTATCAGTATAAAATGTTACAGGGGTTAAAAAATACCATAAGACCTTATGCATTTTCAAAAGACCATACGAACTTATAGCCATCTGCAAAAGTTCAAAAATACATGATTTTAACAGTCATGCGCATCGAGTTTACTATAACAGTCATGCGCATCTGGGGTAGCTAGCTACCCAATTTGCTCGAGCGCGCCAAATAATGAACGGATTTTTGTGATTATTATTTTATTTTGAAGCCCTGTTCTTCTTCTATTACTGGGGTGATTTTCAACCTTAACCCTCGGCCTCCACGGACCCAAACGTAAATCAATTTTCTAAGAAAAATATTTTTATCCCATATAAAAACGTTTTTTTTGATTTAAAATCCGCTGTCCGTTTTTCATTATCACAAGCCGTTCTCTTTTTATTTAGAAATAAAGTGAAAATGGGTAGCTAGCTATCCAATATGCGCATGACTGTTAAAGGAACAAATGTGCGAGCGAGGGAGCGGTCTTCTCTTAAAAAAGACCATACGACCTTATAAGCTGAAAAAAGTTCAAAAAGACATGATTTATATGGAAAAAATGAGGGCAACGCGGTTTTTCCAAGAAAACGTTCTTTGGGGAAATGGTTTTTCATTACATTACAAATAAATTCCAAACAAACATGAGGGCGCGTGTTTCGATTTTCCCTGATAAACGTTTTCTCGGATAAAAGTTTTCTTTCAAAAACGTATTCTTGGAAAAAAATATTTTTGAATTTTCCCTGAAAGAAGTTTTCTTGATAAGGCGTTTTCTTGGAAAGAACAATGCTCGAATTTTCCCCCGAAAAACCAATTTGTGAATTTTCCCTGATAAACGTTTTCTTGGAAAGACCGCGCTGCTAAAAATGAGCATATGTGCTTATAAGACCTTATGTCAAAAAGACAAGACCTTATAGCGGTCCTGTTTCAGAACTTATAACCACCCCTCCCCTGTAATTAGTATTGTGGGTTAAAAGGGGTTCATGTTTGTTTTTTGCGTTTACCGTAATTGACTTTTATTATTAGATTTCTCTCCGAAAAAACTTTTTCTTGTATTTTCTCCGAAACACATTTTCTTGCAGTTTTTTTTTTCTGTCCGAAAACAGGTAATATCCGGAAAACGCTTTCTCGGAAAGACCACGGTGCCCTTTAAAAGTGTTTAGTTGCGAGGAAAGACTCGTTAAAATTGATGTTGAAACGAAACAATTAATAATTGACTTAACCTTTAAGCGCTCTGGTAAAATTAGCTGTCCAATCGAACTAGGATCCGCACAGTGCTTTCTATATGTTGCCAATATTTGCGAAAAACGGGATATTAAACCTAAAATAAAGTTAAAACTGTCAATCTAGGGCAAAATAGCTACATGGGGGTATGATTATAAGGTCAGGCCCAAAAACCTTGTGACCTTATAACCCGACCCCCTGTATTCGAGTGAACAATTTGATACAAACCTTCCTTCAGTTTTTGTGGCGAAGTTTCCCGACACGAACGAATTGCCATTTTGGCGAAGAAGTTAACAAGTGTGTCAGTTTCAGCCACCTTGTATAAGTCCGCCAATTGGCTTATCACACCAAACTAAACACACACAGTTTAATACGCCTTATCAATAGGGGGATTCCTAAATTTTTTCACTGAACATTTTTAGAGGTATTTGACCGCGGCGCTTCAGATTTTGACCCTTGGAACTGGTAGAAGCAAACCGGGTAGGAGAAAGTCACTATTAACTCTCAGGGGAAAGGAGTTTTTGGGAACCCGTAGGGGGAAGAGCTCGTAAAACTACGTCGATCTGACTATTCAGAAATTGACTTGGGCCACCAGGGCCCCCTAGAGAGCTGTTCGAAATCTCAAACCTACGCACAAAAAACACCGTCAATCGAATTTTCTCGAAAAGTTGAGGGGGTTTCCAATACCCGTTTACCCCTACGGGCCCCCATATGCCTTAAATAGACGAAAAAACCAGTTGCGTGTCTATTTACACGCACTTCCCCCTGTGAGTTAAGCACTAGAAAGTATCAAGTTGATGCTATCAACCATTCAACTTTTTTTTGTTATTTTAGTTTTGTATATTTTACTTTCTTGTGAACCCAAATGTTTCTTTCGTGAGTTTGTACAGTATCGTTTACCGTGCATTTACTTTCAAGGAGCTGCTGTCTATTGGTCACTGCCAAGACTGGAATTGTAATAGTAACCTAGGTTCATGGCAATAACCAATGGACAGGAGCTCCACTTTGAAAGTAAATGCACTGTATATAACCCGAATTATACAACGAATAATTAACTTTTATTATCAGGCCCTTTAGTCAGATGATTGATATATGTATGTTGGTGGATAATATCACCTTATTGACTTTAAATACAAGTTATTTGAGTATTATTTACAGCATCATAAAAAGGGAATTTACCAATATTAAAATAAAATACACTGTTCATTTTTACTTGTCAATAAGATTAACTCACAGGGGGAAGTGCGTGTAAATAGACACGCAACTGGTTTTTTCGTCAATTTAAGGCATATGGAGGCCCCGTAGGGCAAAATGGGTATTGGTGACCCCCCCTCAACTTTTCGAGAAAATTCGATTGACGGTGTTTTTTTGCGTAGGTTAGAGATTTCAAACAGCTCTCTAGGGGGTCCTGGTGGCCCAAATCAATTTTTGAATAGTCAGATCGACGTAGTTTGACGAGCTCTACAACTTGGCTTTACCAGTTTTTTTTAATTATTGTGATTTTTTAAGTGCATTGTTTATTTACACGCATTTTCCCCCTACGGGTTCCCAAAAACTCCTTCCCCCTGACAGTTAAATTTTATTTATTAATTATGAGTAGATTTGCAATCTGTAATGTCTTATTTTGTATATTTTCACAAATTAGTCAGTCTTCCGAAAACGAGAAATTAGGTCTTTGTGATTACAATATCTATGATTTAAACTTCTGGAGTAAATACTAGCTTTTTAATACTTTCAAACATGGTGATGTAATCAATGTCTTTATTGGCAAGGACGACCAAACTGTATGAAAGCTAATTATCTTGAAATGAGTAAACCAATTGTTGTAGTTATTTATTTTCAGCGGTATTGTTAAAAAAATTAAATTAGCCCACGCATATTTCGATAATTAGCACAAATAATTCCATGTATAAATATAGGAAAAATGAACAAAAAGGTCTTTTTTATCTTGATATATTTTGAGATTATGAGCTAAAACGTTGAAAAATGTTTTGAAGGGATTGGGTTTCGAACCCATGCCGACACATGTAGATGGCACAACGATCTAGGCGCCTGAGAGAAAATAAATTGACGCAAAGTATAAAACGCTATCAACTACAAATTGCGGCTCAACAATATTTAAAAATATAAAAATTGTGATTTGGAGCGGAAATGGGGCGTTTAAATTTAGCTTAAATTCAGATATCATTTCAGTTTTAAAATAATATCAGAGAAATTGAGACATTGACAAAACGATATTTTTACGATGGCACAATTGTTAATCAAACTAGGATATCCCCTCAAAGTCACGGTCAATCGATTATTGATTACATTAGTAACAAAGAGACATTTTCAATAAAATACCGGGCGAGAGAGAAAAAATGACTGAATTTTGGCGAAAGGTTCTTTGTCACGTCTGAATCTGTCAACATAAATTAATTAATCAGACGAAATGATAGTTTTATAGGCTTAGACATTACTGAGAAAGTCTTAACCGAGAACCTAAGAACAACATAGAGTAAACCGAGAATAGATCTGTTTAACGCTCGTGAGTACTATATAATTATTGCCTTCACACTAGGCTGACTTCCGAAAAGTTACATTTTGTACTCAAAAATCACTGGTCGAACATTCAATACTGATTTCATTGCTATCTAGAAAATTTTTAGCGGGCGCTTCAGGTCTTCAGCCAAAAAAGTGAAACAAAACATGATTTCTAAAAAAAATATTACCCGTGCTCTTACCCGTGTCATTCTAAATTTATATGTATGGTTCTAAATTTAAACCAAAATAAAAAGAACATGATTTATGTTGAAAAAAAAACTGACTTGAACTGAGTGCAAAAAACTGACTTGACCTTATAACGGCACAAATGGATGACCTTATAACCAACCCCTGTACAATTTATTATAGTTTTTTATAATTATTACAAGACGACAACTGGATTCTGGATTCAAATATTACTATTTAATGCACTGAGACTGCTACACCTGTAATCATCACCTTTACGGCATTGGCGAAGTTTGGGTCAAACAGGCCGTGAAGTATTACTTTCATGCCATAAAAACCTCTCAGAATCGAAAACCGTCAATTTAAGTTCTAGATTTTTCCCTTTTGATATTCAAACAAACTCCGAATTGATATCGAAAATGAATATTAAATGATAATTGAAAAATCTCATTTTCATAGAGTGGTTTGTTTAGCTAGGTTCGTTTCAATTTGCCTGGGGTAAAATTGATTGTTTCCATACGTGATCCTATATAAAGAAATAACTAGTTAAGATAATATGGTAGAGACGTGGACCAACGAAGACAATGTGGAAATTGCCTGTTATCATTGGCCGGCCAAAAGGAAAAGTGTCAGTAACATTCAAAAAGTTAACCGTATTCAGACTGAAACAATAGCAACTTTATACAGATTTTTTTCAAAATTTTGGTTAAATTAAACACACCACCTAACCATTTAAAATAACAGTTTATTTTTGAAACAGTTAAAAAAAAAATTAAAATAAGAATTTTTTACATTTTTAATGTAATTCCGAAACAGTCATAAAAAAAACTCCGAAGAATAATTAAAAATTAATGAAAAATTTAATGAAATTAATGACAGTTTTTTGTTAATACACATGATGCGCAGTTTAAAGCGGGTTTAAATTCGAAATAACAAAACACCGTATTTGTATTTGAGATGCACTTGAAATTTTGCGGGGTCTTAACCTACGCATTGACCATTTGAAATAACAATTAAAATGTGTTATTTGAAATATTTAGGTGGTGCAATTAATTGGTGTATTGCTTATATCTGCATTATACATGACGGTACCGTCTGAGTCGTTCTCTTTTATTTTGTGGCGAAAGGTTAGTCCGCCGAAAATTTTCCCTTATGAACAGTCTCATTGGTAATAAGTGGCGAAATTTCGGCAGATTACCCTTCCGCTGCAAAAGAAAAAAGACCTATTCAGACGGTGCCTTCATGACCCCCTTTAATCGATTATTTAGAAACTTTGGTAAAAATTCATACAGCTTATCCCGCTAGATCAAAATACAATACATGATCAAAATTGAGACTTGAAAGCGATACAAAATTTATGTTGTACCTTTGCCATGGTTATGCGGAACATGCTCAAAGATATGAAGAATTCGTGGAAAGAATAAACGCGATAGGAGGAGATGTTTTTTCACACGATCATTACGGCCATGGAGAATCGGGCCCGGTCCAAAAGGGATCATCAGAACGATATGAAATCAGAAACTTTCAAGTAGTGGCCAGAGACATCCAGTTTTGAGTTATTAATATTCAATTTTCTTATGTGTTTAATTTTGGCCCTGTTTGTCAAGAAAACCACTCGAAAAGCGTGGAATGATAGCCTTTCATTGATAGGTTTTGAGAAAAAAAAATAATTAACTATTAATTAACTCTAAATATGGACGCGTATCAATATTGCGAAACAAAAGCTGCAAAAAATGCCAATTATTTTATTTGGACATTCAATGGGGGGCCTTCTCGCGCTTATGGCTATTTTAAATGATGCAAAATTGGCAGACGGATTAATTCTCGAGTCAGCAGGGATAAAAGTTCATCCATCTAGCGCTGCCTGGTGGCAAGGGCATTGGATGAAAATAGCGATATGTTTGGTGAAAAAACACCTAAACTATCGGGAACTTATTGGTATAATAATTTTGGAACGAATTTGTTAACCACATAGGGTGCGCCGTTAAAAGGCTGGGTTTGACCCGACAATTTTCCAGCGATAACACTATTCTTCGAGTACGCAGTGAGCCGTTAACAGGCAGGGTTTGAAAAATTCTAGGCTGCCTATTAACGGCGCACCCTATATATTTTTAAACGACCGTAATTTTTAATGTGGTTTGAAAAATACCTTTAAAACACAAATGAAATGACAATCATGTTGTCAAGGTCAAACCAAGGTTAATTTATAAGTTTCTAGAATGTAAAGTTGTACTATGTTGTATTATTCAAATACGGCGCACACCCAAGCCTACGACTTAGTAATTCATTTGATTGTTTTTTTACTTTTTCTTATTTTTATTTTGATGCCGTTGTAAGTTGTGGGAGCACGAGTTATCAGCCAAATGTGCCCAAAGACGAAAGTTGGCAAAATTGATCAAAGCTTTCTTTCACGAAATACAAAAACTATCGATAGTATCAATAATGATGAAAATTGCCATTCGAATGGAGGGGTATCGGCTGGATTTGCCGTACAAATGGTAGATTTGGAAAATACACAGGCTGAGCTTACTAAGGGTATCGCTTTCAATTAGAAAACCAAAACACAAACTACAGCCGGTTAGTTATAAGGTGAGAACTGAAAAGGGCATTACAACCAGGGTTCCAAAAAGCCCCCAATTTGGCGGTAGCGGTCGTCAACGACCGGCGGTTCTCCACAATTAATTAATTTACTACCACCTCAATTATTTTTAAAGGGGATTGACTTGCCCTTATAACTTATAACACCAAAAATACGAAGACTTTTTTGTCCGGGTTTCAGGCTGAAACTCCGAACTGGAAAAAGTTCAAAAAGAAATGATTAATAAAAAGAAATGATTAATAAAAAGAAATGATTAATAAATTAATAAAAAAAACTCTAAAGACATTATTTCATACAAAAAAGATGGAAATGTTTGCCCACAAAAAGTGTAAACCAAGTTTTTTTTCTAAAAAAAACATGATTTTGCCCAAAAGAAAGTATATACAGTCCCGACCTTCCAATTGTGCACCCTCCAATTGTGCACGTTTTTCAGACCCAAGTTTGATCAAACGACTTTCCAATTGTGCACATTTTTCGGACCGAGGTTTTGCAAACGACTTTCGAAATGTGCAGTTTTTGGTTTATCAGA
>SCLG01000133.1:231665-264347 GCA_004367875.1 Oikopleura albicans
GAATCCGAATATTAAATCTAAAAAGTCGTCTGATAAACCAGTTGAACAAAAAAAAACGAAAATTAAATCGAGTTATCAAGCGGACCATCTTTTCCGACTGCCCAATTGTGCACGACTGCCCAATTGTGCACGACTGCTCAATTGTGCACGTTTTTCGGAAACGCAAATTGCACAATTGGAAGGTCGGGACTGTAATATATACTATATATTCTATTAATGTAACAAATTCGTTTTTTCTTAGATGAAATTAAGGCTCCATCATAATTTAGATTTCGCATTTTTTCAAATCAAAATAGCTGGATGCACAAGATTGTGTACTTCGAAAATTGGAGACGATTTCAACGAAAGCCTTCATCGCCAGTGGAAGCAATGACAAGTTAACAGATAAGACCGGTTCGGATTTGGCAGCGGAAAAGATGCAAAATGGGACCTATAAGGTTTATGAGGGCGCATATCATCAATTACACGCTGAACTTGACCTCGTAACAAATCAATTCCTCACCGATGTCACCGAATGGATTAAGAGTGAAATAATACAATAATAAAAAAACTTTACATACACACCGTGTACACCGTGTATACCATTCACGGCACGAAAAGCATATTCTCAATGTAATCTAATTCTCAAAACAAATTTACTGTAAAAATATCTTATTAAGGCCCAATTAATTTTAACCAACTCCCCCTGTACGAGGCAAAATTGCATAAGTAGAGTAGAGGTTATTAATAAAAAGGTGTAATTTGATAAACTTTTTTAAACAAAAAACCAGTAAAACCCTAAAATAATTTCGGAAAGTTATCAATTTTTGAAATGATAATCTCGGAAAGTTATAGTTCATACCGTATAAAACTCACTCTATATGGAGTGTATATTGGAACTAATCACCCTAATTTCCACTTGTAAATTGTTCATACGTCTAGTCATTTCAATAACGTTAGTAATACGCCGTAATAGTAACATTAAACTTTACAACTATAAAAATAAAGAAAAATTTGACAAAAAATGTGTGTTTATTTAGATTAAAACAAATAAACCTCAAAATATATACCAATTTATGTCAAAAATACATGATTTATCTTGATCAAAACTGACTGGACTTGATTAACAGTCATGCGCATCTGGGGTAGCTAGCTACCCAATTTGCTCTAGAGCGCCAAATAATGAACGGATTTTGTTGAGTCTTATTTTATTTTGAAGCCCTGTTCTTTTTCTCTTACTGGGGTGATTTTCAACCTTAACCCTCGTCCTTCACGGACCCAAACGTAAAACATATTTTTCTCCCATATAAAAACGGGAAAATTTTTTTTTGATTTAAAATCCGCTGTCCGTTTTTCATTATCACAAGCCGTTCTCTTTTTATTTAGAAATAAAGTGAAAATGGGTAGCTAGCTACCCAATATGCGCATGACTGTTAAAGTCAAAATGTCGACCTTATAAGTTATAACCCCCTGTATGAATATAATGGTAAGTTACCTGTAAATTATGAATACGAAGTTTCCGTTCCCCAAAAACGGATGTGTATAAAAGTGCAATTTGTACAGCGGCACCATCTTGCTCGTTTAGGCGGTCGTCGTGTTTCAGCTCAACCGCAATGCCCTTATCGGCATCATATGCAGCTAATTCGATGTCCTAAAATTTAAAAATAATCGACGTACATTTTTTATGAAATATGGAAAAAACGTAACTTTTACCCAATGAAGTTACCAATTGTTAGTTTTAATTTACTAGGAATATTTTGATGGGTTCATTTTGTATCAGTGCACGCAGCGAAAATACAAAATGACATTTTTTGAGCCATTACAAATTTCCAAAGGTTTTTTTTCAATTGTTCTAACTACTGTTTCTTTTCGAAAACAAAATTGGTGAAAAAGTGAAAACATGAGCACCATTGTTGATAAGTTATTTCGCAACGGCCGCAAACTGAACAAATTATCACTAAATTGTTGGGAATTGAATGTCCCGTACGTTATGATATAAATATTTTTAGATTACCCATCCAAGTTTATACAACATTACCTCGGAATTTACAAAAAAAAAAATACAAAAAGTTTGGTTTACATATTTTTTGAATATGTTTGATATGTTTCTAGCGGTAAAAAACTTACTTGCGTATTTGTCATATAGAATGAGCCAATGAAGTCAACAGCCCGAATACCGGCAGTTGTTCTGATTTTCATTATGGCATCATAAGCTGTCGGTCGCGTCACAGCACGCTTCAAGTCGGACGTAAATTGAGCTTGATCTTTATCGGGCGAGAAGAACTGAAAATAATCGTGTTGAATATAACTGTCGCTTGAATTGGTATAAAGTACAAACTGAATAACGACATAGATGCAGGTGATAGTATCACCGTGATACTATAGTCCAAATTTTATGAATAGTTCCAGCGTACTAAGTGGAGGAAAAAAATCGACCAATTTAACTTTCTTCATCGGACAAAATATAAGACCTTATAACCAGTCACCCCTTAAGAAAACCCCTTTAAGGAGGGGACATAGGCGTTTTTTACCAATTTGACCACCCAGAGAGCATTGAACTTGCCCCAAATTTCCAATTTGATGATGGAACTAGTTTTACAGTTTTCAAGATATAGGATTCGTTTTTCCTGTAAACGAATTATAGGAATAAACCGCGCAATCGTGTTGTTTCCGATTTTTGAAAAAAAAAAAATCGCAGGAAAAAAATAGTGGCCAAAAACGCTGAAAAAGGCGTAAAAAATGGTGACCGTTTGACCTTCATGGCTTTGATTTTTGGTTTTCAAAATAGAAAATCAAACATCCGAAACAACATGATTGGCGGCATTGGTTCAAAGGTGTTTTTACAAATAAAATCAATTGATTATCGTGAAAGCTGTAGAACTAGTTCCAGAAAATTTAACCAAAAAACGTAAACATGTGTTAAATTTTTTTTTTTTAGTTTTTCAGCTCATCTTCGAGATTTACCAATTATAATTATTTCTCTAGGTATCTTAGACAACTAAAGTACACCGACACCCTCTTAACCGCCACTTTTACAGTTAACCGCCAGTTGATGACGCCGTGAAGGGTGGCAAAAGAAAACAACGGTTCCATTGTGTTTTCCTCATAGAAATTGTATGATGACTTCACCAAATATTTCGAGATTTCAAAAATTTCGAGAATTAGTGGGTCAAGTTATTTTGTGTAGTCTTATTAACGATAAATACCCCTAAACAAATAACATAAAAATATAATAGAGGCATTTCAAAGATTTCCGTTTGTACACAACGCCTATAGACATATGTCCCCTGCTTTTAAGAATTCAAAAAACATACCTTATTCAACATACGGTATGTTACATACCTTATTACTGTAGTACAAAAAATCTAATTAGATCATTGGACCTTCAAACCTACCTAATCCCGTGAAAATCATAAAATTTCAAATGCCGATTTTAATTGAAAATATGTACACAAAATTGTTTAGAACACTTTTATAAAAATCATAACACTCCTTAACGATGAATGTAGGCCGAAATGACGTAATAAAAAAGGTCCATTCCTAGCGAGTAACAAAATAACTTGTTTTTTGTGGCCATTTTTACCCGTATTCATCGATAAGGGGTGTTATGAGATTTTCACAAAATTGTCAAAAAAAACAACTTGATGAATTGTGGATAATTACCGGATATCTATAACATGTTCCGCCCGTTAGGTGGCATACGTGGGCCATTGAAGCCACATCAACATATTGAGAGGGACAAATAAACAATTCGACCGAGGCCGACGAAGCCACCAAATCTTTTCCAACTTTTTCGTAAATTTTGTCGGCCGGTTGAAACAAAAACTTTTCCTTGTCGGACCCTGAAATTTTAACAGTTTTTCATTTGTTACATCATTAAAATTTAGCAATTGCTAAAAAATATAGATCTAATAGCCAAACCGACTTAAAATAACCAAAACCCAACACAATTTACCTAAATGGACTTTTGCTAACGCAGTTTCTAAAATTTAAAAACATTTGTACACTTTGTACTTCTGGTACACCACATAACCCGTTATGTTAACACCATCAACAAGAATAATGAAACAAAAAGTGTTGACATACCGGACTTTTGTTAACATAACGGGTAATGTGGTTATTTTACTTTAGTAGTAGCTTTCTAGCCGAAACGGCTAGGGTAAGGACCATGGCGATCTATCTCAAAACGTTTTTTCTATTCTTCGAAGGGTTTCTGCTAAATAATTTAGGAGGGGACAAACTTCATACAAGACGAAAAACTACGGTGCCGAGACAATGTCGTTTACACTTTTACAATAATTCACGACCATTAAATCGTATTTGCCTTCTAAGCGTTAAAATCACTCCCTATGAAATCAGCCAAAAATAAGGTTCAAAGATATTACCGTCCTTACTACCAATACGGACGATTGTTATTCTCGAAAATAGCGTTGTATTGGGCTGAATTGCCATAGTGGCTATTGTTCGACTGCTTCGCGGACATTTTTCCATGAAAAGCGTCCGTATTGAGAGTAAGGACTATATATCGAAAATGACCCCACACGACTCAATTATAATATACAGTCCCCCACCCCAATACGATACACTTTCCTTCAACAAAAAAGTGTATCGTATTGGGGTAAGTGTATCGTATTGAGGGTATTGCCTTTTTTGGCCTAAAAAACTAGTTTTTTGGTGTTTTTTGTCTTGTAAAACTTTATATTACTGAATATAAATAGATTATAAAAGTTTTGAATTTTCAGATTAAGTTTCCACTTTTTGGGCTAGTAGATTTTCAACGTTATTTTGTCAACCTTCTAGTTNAAAAAAAAATTGATGTTGAGTTCAGTGCCTCCCATGTGTTGAGAACAACCATTTCAATAAGTTTTCATTTAGATTTTGAAGAAAGATACATATATGTATCGGATAAAAAAAGGTTTAGAATAAAGTGTATCGTATTGGGGTAACTGAAGTCGAAAAAATAAGGTGTATCGTATTGGGGTGATGACGTCATTTTGTATCGTATTGGGGTGGGGGACTGTAATATAAATTTATCAATATAATAAATATGTATTACATATGTAATAATAATAATAATAAAGATGTTATAAATATAACAGTACAGTTAGAAATTAATAAAAACGAACCAATAAGTTTGCGATCGTCCCGATTTTGCAATTTTCCGGGGGCGGTGGCTGTCGGAAGTGATGAGTGAAACATGAAGAGTTTTCCGGCTCGACCAGCTGATCCAAATGCTTGGGCAGCCGATTGGACTACCGGAAGGAAACAGGAATCGGCCGTGTGTTGTTGGGCGTAAAGCTGAAGAAAGTGGATTATACGCAATAAATCATATCAAGTCGCGTCCGCCTACACACTATGGTTAGCCGTACTTTTGAAATATTTGTACTTATTCAATAATATATACCGCATGTATACGCTTTAACCGTCGCCATCACGCCAATTTGCTTTAAATACTTATACCAAAGCGGGGTTACGCCGTATACATTTTAATTACATTGAAATATAATTTTGAAGATTCAATGTAATTCACGGTTTAACAATATTCTTGTGCTGTTTTGCCAAATTTGTAATTTAGGCAGAAACTGTAGTTTTCCAAAAACCTCATAGAAGGATTAAATTTTTTTCAAATGTACTTTAAAAATTACTTGTCAAAAATGGGTCATAAGATCTAAATTAGACAAAAAAAAAAACTAGGGGTTCTCGAGAAACCGACATTTCTGTACTTTGACCGGTAATTTCCGGTATTTCTAGTTTTAACTGTGACTTCTTGTCCGGCTTCACTAAAAAACCCCAACCTTGTACTCTAGGCCAGGGTTGTCAAAATTGCGTCAAAAACGCCAACATGAATTCTCAGTCTTGCCCCAACGCCAACCCAACGCTAACGTGAATGCCCCTACGCCCCAACCCAACGCTCTTGGGGGCGTAGGGGCGTTTTTCATATGAAATATTTTATTCCATTATCGGTCTAACATAAGTTTTTTCAAATATATATATTTTTTTCTCAGTTTATCAGTAGCATGCTTTTTTGGGAAAAAAATCTTTAAAATCATGTCCTCAAAAGGACGTTAATAGGTTTTTTTGGCATATTTTTTTCTATAGAAATTATTTTCTAGAGTGAAGACCATAATTGTTTGGGGGAAATCAACCGGTATGATTAACCACTAGACCATGAGAGACAAAAAANAACGTGAATTCTCAGTCTTGCCCCAACGCCAACCCAACGCTAACGTGAATGCCCCTACGCCCCAACCCAACGCTCTTGGGGGCGTAGGGGCGTTTTTCATATGAATTATTTTATTCCATTATCGGTCTAACATAAGTTTTTTCAAATATATATATTTTTTTCTCAGTTTATCAGTAGCATGCTTTTTTGGGAAAAAAATCTTTAAAATCATGTCCTCAAAAGGACGTTAATAGGTTTTTTTGGCATATTTTTTTCTATAGAAATTATTTTCTAGAGTGAAGACCATAATTGTTTGGGGGAAATCAACCGGTATGATTAACCACTAGACCATATGATTTTCAAATATTTAAACTTACATCAAATATTTGTATTTCAATACTTATCAATTACAATTTATGGATAGTGATTAATGGACACCATTGATGGATACTGAAATAAATTTAAAAAAAATGAAATAAAAAAGTGTATTGAATGATTTAGGGAAAATGCTCCAACGCCACTAGAGCGTTGGGTTGGGGCGTAGGGGCCAACCCAACGCTAACCCTACGCAAATTTTGTCCAAATTTACAACCCTGCTCTAGGCTATATCCTGTTTCATAATTTCGTGATTTAGTTTTGAATATTGTTTCGTAAAACCAATGTAATATGCGATGACTCATATGACTCACCTGAGGAAGTTGCTCTAATAATGAGTTAATATTGTCTCGAGATTTGTCAGGATTCACCAAGAAACCGGTTTGTAAGGGAACAAATATGTCTTCGACGTCGCCAACCACCTATTAAAACGTCGTTACACAAAATTCATATCTTGAAGGCCGATATAACGAGTCACATTAGAAATAAGGTCGTTTTTTAGACCAACCCAAGAATTACTTTTTTTGGAACAACGATTTCGGAATAACCAAAACAGACATTGACAAACGGTTTTTGGCATCGAACTGAAAAATGTAACCCCAAAACAATTTAGCCCCAACATTTTTCAGTTCCATACCAAAAACCGTTTGTCAATGCCTGTTTTGGTTATTCCGAAATCTTTGTTCCGAAAAAGTAATTCTTAGGTTGGTCTAAAAAACGACCAAAGCTTTATGATACCTAAAAGTAGACAAATCGTGATCATATATTAAATAAAAATCTACCAAGAAAAAATGTCTTAAAATATCATTAAAATATGGTCTTAAAAAGCATAATTTCTTTTTAGACCGGATCTCAGACCTTATAACCAACTACCTTTCTTTTCTGGATTTATTTGTTTGTGATGAAACGTTATATTGGTCAAAGTGAGGGACCTTATAAGCACTTTGTAGATGTTATTTATTTGTTTTAGTACTAATATCCACTACACAGGGTGCGCAGTTATCTTGCGAGCAGTTATCTTGCGAAAAAAGCTTATCTTGCGACATTTCAAGGAGGAAGTTCGCAAGATAACTGCGCACCCTATGTATAGTGCGAATCGGGTCTTTGGTTGCGGCACCGCGGTCTTTCAGCAAAAACTTTTTCCGAGAAAAAATACTCAAACAAAACGTATAAAATTATATGAAAAACTTCATTAAAAATGATCACGAAACTGTTTTCATCGACAAAGTTTTCTCCGGAAGACGGTATATTGGAAAAAACTTCAGTGCCCAAAGTTGGTAGCTATGTTTGAAAAATCCTGGATAAAAAATTTATTCCAGAATGAGCCTTGTTTTGAGAGAGATTTTAAAATTTACCATCATTTGTGGCTGTGTCAAAGATTCGTGAAGATTAAAGAATGATATTGTGTGACCATATGTGAGGAATCCAACTTTCAGGGGACACTCGCCCTTTTCATTTCTCGGCAGGGCATCCAGCATCTCCGGTATCAGACTACACACCATATTCACCTTAAATTTTATTAGTTATTATCTGCAATTTCGGAAACTGTTTTGTTTACGTTTTTCAGTGTTTCCGCCTACGCCATACCCAATGAACACTCTTCAATTAACGTAACACCTTTTTTTACTTTCATTTTGTAATTTAACTAACTCTGAAACACAAAAAAAATCGAAATTTGTAGATTCAATTAAAATATATACAGGGGTATAGTTATAAGGTCAAGCCCGAAAAACTGACTTGACCTTATAACCATCTGGATGTTTTTTGTCCACTATAGAATAGAATAAGACCTAAGTGGTGGGAAACAAGTTCAAAACCTTAGTGCATGAAAACTGACTGGACCTTATAATAGTAACTACTTGAGACCTTATAACCTGACCCCCTGTACAGTATAACATCGTGAAGCATATATTGTTCTAAAAGAAGAACATCGCAAAACATAAATTTCATCACAACATTGAATACCATTTGGTATTTATACTTTAGTATATATCATTTTTTTTATTTGCTTTCATCATATACACCACCTAACACGTTATGTTAACACTCGTTATGTTAACAAAATTACATTATGTTAACACTTTTTGGGATTTGATTAACTTCGAATTCCAATTGTTTAACCAAACGCCCTACCACATTATGTTAACAGTTTTTGACGTTTGATGGTGTTAACATAACGCGCTAGGTGGTGTATATGACCACAAACAAAAATAATAATAATAACGTACCAAACCCGTCCTTATTGCATTGTAAGAAACATCAATAGCGAAGATGAATGCAGGTGGCTCTGGTAATTTATTATTTGTGCAGTAGTCTTTGGTCGCCAGAAATTCATATGAGCCACGACAGAGTTCGGCCCGCTGAAGTCGATCCATTCGGAAACCCATATGATCTGTCATTTGAAAATAGTACTGTGGGTTGCCTCAAATAAGGCCAGAACACACTGATCATTGCTGCTGCGGTTTGAAGCAACCAATTTGTTTTTTTAACTCGCAAGGGAAGCTTATTCGAAAGTTCAAAGATACTGATTTTGAATTAGGTCTTTTTCGTCAGACGTTTCCGATAACCTTCTTTTACAGATTAATAAATAAATTAGTTCCGTACCCAAAACCACGTGGTCTGGGTAGCAATGACCAGTTTTTCCCGGCCTTATTTGAAAGCGACCTGTGGCACTTCTGTAACTGCATTGCATAAGTGACATTGAAAAGCTCGGCCGCCTTCAACAAACCGCCATTGAGGACACACATAGGCCTGTTTGAGGATTAGAAATCGAAAAATGACATCAAAAAGTCTGTAATTCATCCAAAAAAAAAACGTAAAAAGACATGATTTCAAAGTTTTTTTTTGCCAAAAAACATGCCTCCCAAAAAAAGTGACTCGACCTTAGTGAAAAAAAAGATGACTTGACCCTATAACGGTCACACCTTGTGACCTTATAACCAGACCCCCTGTATGAAAAGTATAAACGCAAACGGGATCAAGGAACTTTTCTACATTACTACGCGATTGTCATTTCGTATGTAAACTATATTATGGCATAGCAGCAATAGAATCAACGTTGTTTGAAAAATATATATATTTTTACAATTTGTTCTCAGCCAGTATCATTTTAATCCCAGCCTTGCAGCGTTTGCATCTTAACGGACCATATTGGCCAAAATCACAAGTTAAAATTGGTGCTTCACCTGGAAGTGGTTCGGCCATTGCTGAAATGCTGAGTGTCATTGGGACCTGACTTTGTTTTGCTAACTCGCTCGAGACCGGTAACGAATATAAGGACGCGCGGCAGTAACGCGGAGAGCAACTACCGCCGTCTTCAATGCCGCGCTGACATTTTGTTGTGCATGCAGGGGGTACCGCGCCCCTATCATGGTGTTACAAAGTCGGCCCAAGCAGAGATTCCGACCCGAGTTTTACCCGATGGTTGGACATAGGTTGGACAACTTTTTTGAGCTCGCGTAAAAAGTTACCCGAGTTTTATCCGCGGGTTGGAATAGGGTCGGGTCTGGTAACCGTTTCGAAAACTCGGGTAATTTTAGGGTAAAACTCGGAATCGGGTTGGACAACGTCAAATTTAGAGTTTACCCGAGTCGTTGAAACCCGAGTTTTTACCCGCGGGTACGGCATCGGGTAGGGCAAGAAAATTTTCCGAAATGTGTATCTCTGGGCCCAAGTTTTTGAGGAAAATATTCCAAAATAATACCGGTTGGTTCAAAAGTTTTGAAATTTTTGTTCAAACATTTTATGTTTGATTCTAATTTTATTCGCAACCAATCTTATTTTTGAAAACAAATTTTCTGGTTTTTGTTTCTAAAATTATAATTAAGATAAACTTAAATAATGACTCCCGCTATCTCACAAATGTGTTTTTGAAAAATTGTGTTAGAAAAATTTTTAACTCATTTTAAAATCGGTTTAAAAAATTTTTAACTCATTTTAAAATCGGTTAAAAAAATTTTAACTCATTTTAAAATCGGTTTAAAAAATTGTCTAAAAACTCGCGAAAGACTGTCATATGGCATAGCTGATACAATTAAGATCGACAAAAATAAACGTTAAGTCGAAGCATGATCCAACAAATTTCGGACGGTGATTTCTTTTTTGAAATGACCTACAAATTGTAGGCTACAATAAAACGAAACCCAAGTGCAATTTTTGCAACGAAAGAATTGGGTATTTTGCTCATAGGCCCTATTTCCGGCCCTATTTAAAACACCATGCCTATCCGTTCGGAACGGTTGGTTATTAAATAACTCCTGGTCGGCTTGCATAACTTCGATTGGGGAAGGAATTGTGTCCGGGTCGAGTCGTTGTCGGGGTTGTTGTGGATATCCGCTGCCGTGTTGACCGCCCATGCCCATACCACCAGGTGGCATACCGGGTTGTGGCGGGCCGCCCATCGGCATCTGTCCACCCGGCATTCCGGGTCTTGGAGGAGGGCCGCCCATAGGCATCTGTCCACCGGGCATCCCGGGCCTAGGAGGCATTGAATTGTGTGGCATTTGGGGTTGGTGCGGCATTCCAGGAGACATACCGGGTTGGGGTGGCATACCGGGTCGAGTCGCCATTCGGGGCTGATGCTGCATGCCGGGTTGAGGAGGCATACCAGGCCTTAGGCCCATACCATGCTGTGAAGGAGGCATACCGGGTTGTGATGGCGGCATACCGGGTTGTGACGGCGGCATACCGGGTTGTGATGGCGGCATACCGGGCTGTGATGGCGGCATGCCAGGATGTGATTGCTGCATACTGGGATATGATGGCGGCATGCCAGGCTGTGATGGGGACATACCGGGTTGCGAGGGCGACATACCGGGCTGTGAAGGGGGCATACCGGGCTGTGATGGCGGCATGCCAGGATGGGATTGCTGCATACCAGGATATGATGGCGGCATACCAGGCTGTGAAGGAGACATACCGGGTTGTGATGGCGGCATACCGGGCTGAACAGGAGTCATGCCACCGGGCATACCAAGTTTTGGTGGCATACCGGGCATGTTAGAAGGCATTGTCATTCCCGGTGTTCCAGGCGGCATGCCAGGTCTGGCCATTCCATTAGTGGCAGGGGGCATTCCAGGTGCTCCAAGATTCATACCACCCATTTGACTGGTAGGTGGTGCAAACCCTGGTGTTCCGCCCGGACCATACCCATTAATTTGTCCATTAGGACGCATCATTCTAAAACCAATCGTCTTTTAGAATTAATGTATTTTGTCTGCTACGATTATTATGGCATATACACTGTATATTATACAGCCTAAGGGTGGTATGCTCGATTTGTTCACAGCTCAACATCATTTTTTTTCACTACGACGCAATTGAATCCATATAGTTATCTTCAGATTATCTTCAAAGGTTTCGTGAATAAGTTCAAGTGCAACAAAAAAATAAGTTAGTCCACGAATTCTAGAAATTTGGAGCAATTCAAAATCTCAAATTTTTCGATAAACTGATAAATCACTCCCACGATTGCTATTGGCTAAAATTTGTTTGCGTTCTTCTTTTATTTTAATTTGACTTTTATCATCATAAGGAGTCTTTAGGGTAACTCCACAGTAACTTTGGGGTCAAACCAGGCACGCCTTGAGTACTAACAGCACTATACATTATCATTTTTATGCAAAAATATAGTCCCAAAGAGGGCAAAAAAAAGCTTCAGGGTAAATACGGCAACTGATATTTATTTGATTCTTTCTTTGCGATAATCTGAAGGCCCTTCGCTACAAATCTGTCAGAAAACATTTTCAGATTTTTTCTTGGATCGGGAAATGATTCCCGAAAGTTGGAAAAATGTGGACATGGCATTTTCAAATTGATGGAATGTATACCTTGTTCACAATAACGTTTTCTTTTTCATGCATGTTTGTAAATAAATCGAGCATAACACCCTTAACCCCCAAGCCCGACCCCATCCAAGATTTTTTTTGTCAAATAAAAGTTAATTGAAATGGCCAGTTTCCGCCGTTATCGATGGAACAAATTTTTCAAAAAAAAACTTCAAGTGCTAATGGTGGTGGTGTTCAATAACTACAGTGGGGTTATAAGGTCTCAAGGAAAAAATCCATACGACCTTAAATGCTATTTTCAAACGACCATAAGACCTTATAAAATGTGCGAGGGTCTTCTCCAAAAAATATTCAAAAAAAGACATGATTTCTATAGAAAAACTGACCATAAGACCTTAACAAAAAAAAATCATAAGACTTTATAACGGGCCTTTTTCAGACCTTATAACCAACCTCCTGTAATCAAACAAGCATAATAAATATGGGCTTAGCCTGTAATTTTTTGTTCACTGGATCAAGTTCTACCACCTACGCAACTTTTTTTTTGATTTAAAGACCTTCGAAAATGACCTGACTAACCTTAATAGGTACTACAGTCCTTACTCATTTATCGGACGATTGCTCCTTTTTGAGACGCTTTTTCGGCCAAAATGGGGCCCTTTTAATAGAAAAATGGACCTTTTGTGACGACGCTCCTTTTTGGACGCTATTTCCGAGAACCGAAAACGTCCGATAAATGGGTAAAGACTGTACTATATTTTAGCATGTGATAATTTATATGGGTAACTCTTTCTGTATTGGCTTAAATCATAATAATACACCACGAAACGTAACGAATGTCATGGGAATGGTTACACATGCTACTCAGCCCCGCTTCGCGGGGTTGCTCTGTCATGGGACTGGTTATACGCGCATACTCAACAATTGAATACAATAACCGAGAATTATAAAAAAAACAAAAAAAAACGTACGAAAATAAGCCTTTAGTCTATAGCCTGTAGAACTCCGATACCATGTCGTACGTAGTTTACATACTATGTAATACATAGCCCTAAAATAGTAATAACAATTCTTTAAAATTCGAAATCAGAATTTTTTTTGAGCTTTTTTGTTCACAAAATGCTATGTTAACTTAACCTTCAAACACATATTGCGGAAGATTGTCCGCATTGGCATATAAAACGTGTTTTTTTGATGTTTTATTTTATTTAATGTAACGGTGAAAACCAACATAGAATAATCGATTACAAAGTCGGAGAGCAAATACAAACAAAAATTTGTATTTCCGTAATGAATATTAATAAGTCATTTATTGCAGCTAGGAAACCTCAAAAAAGAGGTTTTTTGCAATTAATAGTTTTCATGCACATGTTTTTTTCTGTCATATTTTTTCAAAACTGTTTAGTAGTCAACGGTCCACTAGGCTGCAAAAAATGAACCCCGTACGTCACCCGGTTAACCGTTTGTGAATTGGTGTTTTTGTGGTCAAATCGACCAAAAAGTGTCCAAGGTTGGTCGGAGAGTTTCTGAGAGTATGCTCATTCGATTCCGGACCATCGATTTGCTTGTAGTGAAAAATTACGTAGGTTAAATTACGTAGGTAAGAACACAAAGAGTGATGATGCGGACAATCTTCCGCATCTGTGTTCACGGAACTTTTTTAAGAATGTGTTTGAAGGTTAACATAGCATTTTTTTTAAATAAAAACAAGTTTCAAGGAAATAATTTTGGATTTCTATTTTTGAACAAGTGTTATTACTATTTAAACCCCTTAAAATAATTAATTGATGATAAAATAAAATCTCCAGTATAGTATGCAGTCAGGGGTCTCTAGATATGCATTTTTGGTGTCCGAAAAACGTGCACATTTGGAGTGGTATTTATAAATTTTGATAAAAAAAACCGCACATCTAGAGAGCCCTGACTGAATATCTATTTTTCGAAGACTTTGAAAATCATAAAATACTCGAAATGTTTGGTTTCTCTGTCTCAATTTTCCTTCTTTTTTTCGTCATTTTATCTCTAATGGGTGGCCACGGTTAATAAGGTAGAAAAAAAGGTAAATTGTTGGGTAAAAGTGTTAAATTTGGAGTTAATTGTAAAAAGGGTATATTCTTGCTACGTGTCACCCACGCCACTGCTGAACGCTTTCTTTATTTTGTTTGCGCTATGGATATCCCTGCAATCCAATTGGCCAGAAACGACACGTGGCGTTAAGGACGCGCCCCATTGGCTGGTCACCGCGGCCGTGGGATAGTTTCGCCTAAAAACGGAAAGGGGCCTTTATTACTATCAGAAGAGGATTCAGAAGTGGGCTAAAGTCCAGACAGTTACGGGATCAGAGTAAATAAAATATCCCATGACAATCATAAACAATTATTTATTTCTCAACGTCACTATGACGTCAGCCAATCATTGGTTTTTAATGGATTTCGCCTAATGTCTGGAAATTTAGACTCCCATGAGTAGGGTACCTACTGCTCAACATATTTTTTTTTTAATGTTCCGAATTTGCTGAAAATTTCAGGTCAAGGTCAAAAACTCCGTGTTTTGGTATATGTGGAAAGCTACAAATCAAAACTCCTAACTTTTTTTTGGGCCAAAATGACCAGGAATCGACCCTACACGTGAGATCTCATTTTACGGGTCAACTTTCATAATTAGTTGGCCAAAGATATGCGTTTATGTGCAACACAGTATGTGCACAGGGTGCGTCGTTAACTGGCAGGTTTTGACCAGAAAATTTTCTAGCAAAAAAATACCTACGCATTGTGCCGTTAATCGGCAGTTTTTCCTAACTTTTTGCCATTTTTTCATGCTTTTAACATTTAAGAAAATTTGAATAAACAACATTTTTATTTTTTAACCTTTGAACACATATTCACAACAGTTTTGTGAACACATAGGTTGGAATTTTGTCCAACCGATCATTTGTAGACTACATGTAACAGTGTGTAACAGTAGCTACAGGAACACTGTGTTCTTACCAACGTATTTTTTCACTATATTCAAATCGATGGTTCTGAATCGAATGAACATACTCTTGAAAGCTTTTCGANCACCCTTGGACACTTTTTGGTCGATTTGACCACAAAAACACAAATTCACAATTAGTTAACCGGGTGACGTACGGAGTTCACCATGTGAATTTTCCGAAAAAAGGTGTTAATTCGTATCAAATTGTTAATTCAAATGCAAACTGTTATCCCACATGGGTAGTGCGTAGGTGAAAACTCTGGAAAACTTGAACAAAAAAAAGTGTTACAGTCCTTACTCCCATTACGGGCGCTCCCATTAGGGCCGTTTATCTCATTACGGCCGGTTTTTCCGTCAAAAAAGTGATTATCCCATTTCGGCCGCTTATTTATATCGACCGTATTTGGGGGTCAATAATTCTATAGGGGCCGTTTTTTCTTGAAAGGTTTGGCGTAAGTCATTTATTTGTAGATATGTGTGTACTGAAACCAACAGTTGAGAAAGCTAAGATATTTTCGGAAAAAAATATTGTTAAAAATAAGCAATAATTTAAATAAAATAAAAAATTAACCCTTCGAAGTTCGAATGCTAAACTGTCAGATAAATCATGGAATAGGTCGTGAAATTCACATTTACAAGTTCAATAAGCCATTTTTAATATAAATTAGCCCTATTAAGGGCGCTAATCCCATTACGGCCGTTTATCCTATTACGGCCACTTTTTTCGAGAACCGAAAACGGCCGTAATGGGAGTAAGGACTGTATCTCAAATGCAAATAGGCTTTTTCTCTAGATTTAAATTCCAAATTGACCATGAGCGTTTTTATACTACGTTATTTTTGTAAACAACTCCTTCCAGAAAACTGAAATACACCCGAGTTATTCGAGAAACTCAAATACAACCGTTTTTTTTTGGGAAACTCGGGTATTCTTTGATACAAACTCTATTTGACAAATACACCTGAGATTTCTGAGAAACTCAAATACACCCGAGTTAACCTAATCACAAATGCAATAAAGTTCGAGTCGAATATTTTTTTATTGAATTAAAAATGCTATTATTTCTGAGTTGGAAATATTTTTTGGTGAATGAAAATACAAAGTACGTTTTTTGAAAGACGGAAAATAAATGATATTTAATTTCGGAATAATTTTTTGAGTAATAAATATTAGAGGGGTTGATCGCAGTATCGTTTGAACCCATTATTAAATAATTCATTTTTTTGTGAGGAGCAGTTTCTGAACTTGAGAATAAAATTTTCCTTTGAATGACGAAATATTTCAATGAAGATTGACTTTGAATCTTTTGGCTTCATAAATTGTCCACTATGACTGTTGATGTATCCTTCTGCCGGTCCTAGATGAAATATTTTGAGTAGGTTGAAACTGCGCAGAAAATCGTAATAATTCAAAAGATTTCTTAGCGCCAATTTTTCATTCATTAGGGTATAACTAGGATGGATTCCGGGAAATTCTAGCCAAAAATTAATTAACCGTTATTGAAATGAAAACTACCTAAGGGTATGTAAACAGACCCGGCCGATCGATTGGTGGTACTTAAGAGTGGGAACCACCTTAGGAATAACATAGTCTTAATTTTAGTTTTCAGATACCTTGATATAAAGTTATNCGATTGGTGGTACTTAAAAATTCAAATTCCGATTATTTCACCGGCAAATACCAAAAAACACCGAATTTTTCGGTTTTTGCGATATAACTTTCCAGCTCAGCACGGATCATCTCCAAAAAGTGGGTCAAATTGACGCCCTACTTATGGGTATCAATGTCCTAACATTTTATCATGAACTTGCGATTTCATTTTCGTATACACTATAGTGTATATAGTGCACTATATAGAATACGTTCTACCGTATACAGTATAGTCTATAAGATATGTCATACGGGCTGCCCTGATTAAATAATCAATCCCCGTTCGCAGGATTCTCTCACGAATCACTTCCTAAAAACATCCCTTTAATCAATACTACAAATGGTACATTCGTACTACAATACAATAGCTGTTGTTTTCTATTATTGTCGTGTCAGTCACATATGCACAATTTTGACTGATTATTTTATCTAGCACATTTTTGTCTACACTTCAGTCGTGTGCAGCCTCGTCTACTGAACACAGACTTCCAAAAATAAATACATTTCATCGTATTATCAAGTGTGTACTTTTTGACTCCGATATTATTATAAGACTAAATCGACTTGCAGATTGCGCGTAGTATTGTAGCTACATCAACCTTAGAAAGAATTAGTTTTGGGGACGGTTGGGGAAAAAAGTATAACTTATCCGTCACGACCACTTGTACTAGCATATAAATTTTGCAAACAACAGGTAATACTCCCCTTAAAAGAATCTTATACGGTATACCCTATACCGTATAGGGTATAAGTTATACCGTATAACTTATACGATAACTTATACGTATAAGATTTTTTTTAAGGGGAGTATTACCTGTTGTTTGCAAAATTTATATGTTAGTGCAAGTGGTAGTGACGCACATTTTATATCATTTGAATGCATGTTTGGGATATATTTATGAAACGTCACCGGATTAGTTAAATTGTTAGCCTATTTGTTAGCTTATTTGTTTACCGCTAGCCACCCACAGCGCCGTGAACTTGGTCAAAGACGAAATCGGAAATGGTATCTAGTTTTACAACGTTTATGATACTCAGTTGTTTTTGGTGGCTACGATTTTTGAAAAAGGTCAGATAAAAAAATAATCACAGAGAACGGCAAAAATATGTACGGTTTCGAAGTAAAACAAAAACCAACCAAACACATAAATTAAACTTCCAGCGGTATGATGTTTTGAAAAAAAAGTGCTACCCATGGGGGACGAGTTAAGGTCATCATACAAGGTGAGGGAATATAGATGCTAATCCGTTTTTGGGTCGCGAGTACGCTGAGCGAATATAACTCACCAAAAAACGGATTAGCATCTATATTCCCTCACCCTGTAGGTTATTTTTACAATAAAAAAAATATTACCGGTATATTCTTCTGGCGGCGGAATAATGGCCCAATAAGGTCTGCCAAAATTAAGAAATGCCATTTTTGTGTCGCGTAAAATTTTAGCATCTGGAAAGTCCCAGAAAATTTGCACAAATGATACTGAAATATTATTGGTTGTTTGTAATTTGGCAAATACGAATTCTTTTGGTCGATTGAATTTCAAAAAGCAATGCAGAGTTCCATCCGAAAGCTGAGTAGATTGAAAATTCCCATTTCTCATGTCTATTCTAGACGAAATTCTTTGGGTGGATTTTAGATTACATACTTTTTACATTTAGGCTAAATCATTTAAATCACAAAGAACACAAGTTATTGGAAAAGAAATCGTGGTTGAGTCTTGAACGTGGGTTATTGGGGGTATACCTAGGGTCGCCAGCTTTGCTCGATTTTCAAGTTGCTCTAGTTTACGGATGCAGATAACTTTGAGGGTTAATCTACAGCAATAATAAATCTCACAATTGCACTGTTTAAAAATAATACACGATAACCGCCAAATTCCTAGTTTTTTTTCTCTCTCTTATTAGTAATAAATTATTCCAAAAAAATTATTACGGCTAATCCAAAGCGGTTAGGGTGGTACTAGTGAAAAAATCCGTTTTCGTCCGTTCGTGGTATAATATACCGTATACCCACCATTACAAGGAACGTGCTTTTTAAAGTTTAAAAATATTTTTAAAAACCAGCTTTGACCAGGATCACATTCATCCAGACAAAAATCTCCGATGCATATTTCCCGCTTTTGATCACCAAATATCCATCTTTTGCTCAGCCAAATTAAAATAATTGAGTAAACAGTTTTCTTGAAGTACCCTGCGCGCATAATTATTTTTTCAAATACAAATTATGCATAATTAAACGAATAAACTCTGAATATATATTGCATTTCAATCATCGTATTTACTATGTGGGTTCAATTTAAAGAAGTCGGAGGAAATTGGCATTAGTTCATCTTTCAGATTTTTGAAGGTTCCTTTACAAAATAATAATTACCGCGGGGCAAGGCTGAACGTGGACCAGAGGAATTTTAATTTCATCTAAAACTCACCGAATATCTCGCGTATGAATTCTGATAGTGTAACTTATAATAATATACAGTCCCCCACCCAAATAGGTAACGAAATGACGTAATTACCCAAATAGGTAACGACTTTTTCAAAAGGAAATCGTTACATATTTGGGTGGGGACCCAAATTATTATAATAAAAATCCACGGAAACAAGCTGAAATTGAGCGTCCCAATGCTTCGGGTCCTGATTGGTTTGCTTTTCAGTTACGCATGACGCCGACCAATCACAGAAGCCCATGCATAAAAAAAGTAAAACAGATTTTCCCTGCTTTTCTTACTTTTTCGTATCTATTTTTTGTTCCTTTTCGTAAAATTTTTGTGTATTTTTACTCACTATTGAATTGTATTGCAGTCTAAGGTCAACTTCAGGGTGCCACACGTCCATAATCAAAATGAGTCGATAATGTTCCCCATGATGGGTAACAGAATGTTCAAAAGAATCGTCAAAAGTTATCACTTTTCCCTCTTGCCAATGTCTGGTCTCATCCGCCACAGTTATGTTAACATTTTGCCAATCTGGCGGGACTTTTAACCCCAAATGTAAACGAAGGCGATTATTGGTCGGACCGGTATGGGGCCATACTGTATGGCCATACTCAGTAGTAGGCTGTCGACGGTCAAAATCGAAAGTCGTCGTCATTACCCGAAATTTTGACAGGAGATGCATTTTAGGCCAATCAAGAAAAAAAAATCGTAATTTTGGTTCGCAATTAACGGGCCACTTTCGTAAAAGTCGAATTTTTTCTACACCCCCGTACGGTGCTGTAGTATATCTCATCGGAAAGAGCACATTCGAAAGTACTTGTATGAAATTAGCCGTGCCAATTCATAGGAAAAAAAAATAGAGCGTTTTGAACTTGAAAAATGGTATTTTTGCCGTTTTTTCTTCTTTGTCCATAATGCGAGGTCTGGGCTCGCTAACTTTTTCCTATAACCTCCAAAATTGATGAAATTATGGGATTCGATGTATTTTCAGACGGATAATCCGATTTTTTTAATAGTTTTTCTGGCAAACCGGTTTAACCGGTATTTATCGGTAAAGGGCAATCTAGTAATGGAAAATACCGGTTTTAAAATATAGGGGTATTTTGCGCTGAAAAACACGAAAATGATGTCCATTTTTATATTTGACCATTTTTCACCGATAATTATTGGTTTTGAGAAAAATAAGCGTCATAAATATCGGTTTCAAAAGGTTATAAACGTATTTTTAGACAAATAACACGAATTTAAAAACCATTTTTTGATTTGACCAATTTTTGACCGATAAAATCGGTTTTGGGGAGGAAATTAGTAATAATTATCGGCTTTGAATGCTTGTAGACGTATTTTTAAACAAAAACACGAATTTGGTAACCATTTTTTGATTCGACCGATTTTTGACCAATGAATATCTGTTATGGGAGAATATTGGTGATAATAATCGGTTTCGAAGGGTTATAGACGTATTTTTATATGAGAAACAGGATTTCAAGCGCCTGTAACCAGTCCCATGACAGAGCAGCCCGCGAAGCGGGGTTGAGTGAGCACGTATAACAGTTTCCATGACAAAGCAGCCACGCGAAGTGGGGTTGAGTATGCACGTGTAACCATTTCAATGACAGAGCAGCCCCGCAAGGCGGGGCTGAGTATGCGCGTGTGACCAGTCCCATGGCAGAGCAGTCCCGCGAAGCGGGGCTGAGTATGAGCATGTAACCAGTCCTATGACAGAGCAGCCCCGCGAAGTTGACTAATTACGTGTGGCCAGTCCCATAAGAGAAGGCGTCCGCGATGAAGGAGAAAAAAGAGAGGTGCTTATGCATTCGCAGAAGGCGTGAAACTTGAAGGCCTTTAAAAGGGGGTGGTCAACTTGATATGGTTATTCAAAAGCCTATCAAGTTAACCCCGAGGTTGACTTGATACGCTTATTATATTTTTTTTCTCACCCATATCAAGCCAACTTCGGGGTTAACTTGATATGGATTAGCGCGACGGCACAAAAATTATTCGTAATAATAATTACGCTTAAACGTTATCGTAAGCGTGTAGTTTTTACGGGAATGAATTCGTCATAACGACGCGAGTATGAATATGTCTTTTTTTTGTAAAATAGGGTTTTTTGATAATATACAAATTCATGTTGATAAAGCGAATATAATTAAGCGTAAACTGCGCTCTAGTCATATATTCTGACATATTGATCGATTATTCAAAGAAGGAGTTATCAAAATACTATGTTGTGGAAAAAGCTGGCTGTATTTGAACAACCCAATTCTTTTTTTATGGCAAATTATTGGCTTAATCACATCTTGTGAAAAATATTTGTTTATGCACTCCTTTAGAACAATTCATAAAAGTCGGTTAGCAGGATTAAATTGCAAACTACAGGTTAGTTGCAGTATCTATTTATATCGTATGAAAAATTAGGAAAAAACAATATAAGCAAGGATTTTTATGCAAAAACTAACATTTAGAAGAATAACGCTAAAATTTCAAATCATATTTTTTGTCAAAACATATTATTTTTGTATACTTTTCATTCTATGGACTCTGTCCAGTCTGTTAAAGAGGATATTAAAAATGATACGTCTGGAACAACAGTTCGACCGTTATTTGTTAATACAGCTCCCGGTAAAAACAGAGGAAATGTATTCATAACCAAAATCGCCGATAAATTCTACTCGCTCGAACTCGCCAGGGTAAATAACAAAACTATTGCTTTACGATGCACACAATGGCGATATGGCGAAAAATGCAAATTCAAAGCCAGAATGGATATTCTTATCAATTTTGACAAAAAATCGGATGGCTTTTTCACAAAAGAAAACTTCCATATGAAAGCCACTAACTCAGGTAATTTCAGTTTTAAAATTGAAAATTTTGGCACATAGGGCCCCTAATAAGGCTCTTTTATATGGCATAATTTATAGGACGTAAAATTGGGTCGTTTGTGTCAGAAAAATTACCCATTAACAAAAAAAAATAAAATCGATAAATCCCTGTTTATCGACAGAATTGGCCAACGGGTCGTATTCCATAACAACGAAAAAAAACGAACCAGAAAATTGTCAACGCTGAACCGTCATAAAGTCTACCAATCTCCTATTTTAAAGCATTTAACGAGACGATTCCGCAATACTACAATAACGACTGGAATATGTTCGAAGCTGCCTTTCGAGAAGCCGCATTCAAACTTGGCCGAGCTGATGAAGTCGACTGCTGGACACAATGGGATGTTGCTTACCCCAATAATCCACTTTTTATTCCCCAGCAAAATTTCATGTAGACTATTTTCTACATTTCATATATATTATACGGTATAATTTATGCCAAACGACATCCAACTGGCCCGACGCGTTCGAGGAGAACGTCCATAGATTACTGGTCGGAGCTTTCAAAGGCCCTTTTCAGGGTCATCAAATATAAAACTTCAGTCTGTGCGCCATTAAGACNAAAAAAAAAAGACATATTCATACTCGCGTCGTTATGACGAATTCATTCCCGTAAAAATTACACGCTTACGATAATGTTTAAGCGTAATTATTATTACGAATAATTTTTGTGCCGTCGCGCTAATCCGTATCAAGTTAACCCCGAGGTTGACTTGATATGGGTGAGAAAAAAAAATGTAATAAGCGTATCAAGTCAACCTCGAGGTTAACTTGATAGGCTTTTGAATAACCATATCAAGTTGACTACACTCCTTTAAAAGCCTCACGGGCTGCTCTGTAATAGAAATCGGGGCTCTGTAACGAGAATCCGAGCTGTTCTCTCATTGGACTGGTTACACGCACATACTCATGAGTGATTAATTGATTAAATCAATTTTATTCAGTGAGCCGCTGTGGTTAATTTATTGTAATTCATTTTTGGCAATGTAAAATACTAATTTTTTCTACTTATTAAGACCTAATGACAAGTAAATTAGTTTTAAGAGTGGGACCCAGTCATTAGGGCCCTACGAAGCGGTGGCCGTTTGAATTTACGGTTTTTTTTCTCTTTTTTGCTGCTTGAGATAGGTGAATAAATTGAAACTGAAATAACATGCAAAATCCTTTGTGAAAAGATTTCTCATCCATTTAATCTGGCACGCTTCTTGTTCAAACATTTTGTCCTTTGTGCGAAATTGTCCTTGACGCGTGGTGCTCCTGACCTGGACACAAAAAAAACGGAAAGAAAATAATAAAAAAAAAAGATCGTAAATTAAAACACCCAAATTTTTAAGGTTTCCGACAAAATCAAGTATAATATTTTGTTTACGATTATTTCGTTTTTTTTTCTAATCGGATCATTTGTCTCATTTTTTGGCGGCCGATTATTTTATAAAATATTTATAAACGATTGAAAGAATTTATAAGAGAATTTAAATAAAGAGGAACAAAGGGCAATCTGACGCGATCACAATGGTGAGTTCCAAAATATTTTACACGAAAAAAAACAGTATACATTCAACGCGAGCTTACGATTTCTTAATTATTTATTATATCAGACAGAAGGAATTCCGAATAACTCGTTTTCAGCATTTTTTTCTCGTTACTAGATCAGAAGATTTTTCTGATTTCATTCTTTTGGGGTAATACAGTCCTTACTCATTTATCGGACGCTCATTTATTGGACGATTGCTCCTTTTTCGGACGCTTTTTCGGCCAAAATGGCGCCATTCTAAAATGGGCCGAAAACGTCCGATAAATGAGTAAGGACTGTACCAGATATTTCATTATGACAATATGCACAAAATGTGTATGATTTGGACATATAAATATGGGTAAATTCAATATAATCTGTGTTTTTATTGACCTGGTTATAGTTTCGATTTCCGGTTGTAGTTTTCTAGTGGCCATAATCAACCGGAAATGCAGGAAAGTAACACCTCACAAAACGGTATCAGATAAATCCAAAGAAAGGAACTCCAATTATATTAGTTTTAATATGAAAAAACGGTAAAAACCTCTTTAGACCAATCCCAAAAATTGTATCACAAAATTACTAAATGTTCCAATAAGATGTGAATTAGCGGAAAACTGGGTTTCAGAGGTCAAGTAACTTGCCGCAGAGGCAAAAATCACAAATTTTGAGTAAAAGCGGCGCGTTGTTGAGTAATTTTTCATACTGATTTTTTCATGCAAAACTATTTTGAAACACACCAATAGTACATACGGCTTAGCTTCGACCACATCAGATAATACATCTCTGGCGCGTTAGATTTGAAGATAACTGACCAGATAAAAAATGCAAAAAGGTTCCGCGGTTAAAATCAAAATATTATTGCTGCTACTCAATATATCACAAGACTTGGTTTACTATTTAGCAAACCGAATATATACCAAATAGAGAAGTATTTTTTTAATAGAGGGAATGTTTTTGTACATTATACAATTTATTGTTTATGTGGCCAAATTTTTCATAAAAATGTACTGAAATATATCGTTATAATGAGATAATAAACCATAAAAAGTTCACACAAATTGCTATCAAGTCCCATCGTCGCTGACACATATTAACTGTGCTTCTTTTTTCCAAGAAAGACAATGGCACACGACGTATACTCCAGCTCATGATACTCGCAGATTTGGGGTTACATTAAACGTTTTTGTTTTTCGTGTTAACTGCTGCGCACCCGGATTTACTTACCAGTGGCGCGCCCGGCTGCGCCTTTTGGCTCATTTTTCGTCGCTTCGCTTTAGATATAATTCTAATGTACGAAAATAATTCTGTTTAAGTTTGGTGTTTATGAAATTGGTATCCGGCGTACATTTCAGCCAATAGACCGCTTTCCACCTGCGTTTTATTTTTTTAATTATCAGACTCAACACACTCACAATCAAACTCGGAGAGGTGGTCTCTAAATTAATACTTCCTACTGAATGGAACAGAAAATTTGTATGCCAATGATCAAGTTATAAACGTTATTGGGGTCAAAAAGGTCCGCCCGAGGTACAGTTTTTCGACTTTTTTGTTGGCTTTAAAACGTTTTTGCTGACAGAAATGAATAAACTCGGTACAATATGATGCGGAATGAGTCCATTGTTTGAATAATAAAAGCCGATCCAGAATACCTCAAACCGTTAAGAAATGAGACGGAAAAAACTGAAAAAGTGCGCCAAAAGGCGCAGGCGGGCTCGCAGCAGTTAAAAAAGTAATTTCGGATTGATAATCTTTGTGATAAAAGCTATCAAGAAATTTTCAAGGCAGTTCAGGAAATTTTCACGAAGTTTAAAATATATATATATATATATATATATTGTATTGCGGTTCTGAGATTGACGCGCTTCGGGCACTCTTCGTATCCTTTTTAACGTTATTTTGGCATGACCGCGTCGATCTCAGGACCGCCACGGGGTATATACATTTATATACATATCTAATTGACATGACTTTATTATAACCTGTAATTTGTTTGGCTGACATTAACACAACATTGTACGATTATTGGTATTCGTGGCAAAAAGTTCCCTGTGAAAAACAATTGCTGGTTGGGGTATTGTGTACCCATTTTTTCGAAGTGTGTCCAAGTGATTTCGGTTATACAAAACGATCAAGAGGAATAAAATCATGCCAGTCAACCTGTTCTTATCTCAAAAATACAACATGTTTCCGTCAGATTGCATCATCATACAGTAACAGCCGAGGTTCAATATTTCGTCTCTGCCGTCTGTTGGAGCTCTGACTGTTGCGGTGATGCCAAAGAGCATTAAAAGCTTTAATTTAAAACTAATTGAAAATTGCTCTAAGTTCAACAATCGGAGCTCCAACACACGGTATAACAGTTCTACATGAATTCTAAATACAATTGTTTACAAACGTATCTACAAAACAATTGTATACAAACGTTCTACAGTCCTTACTCCTTTTTGGGACGCTTTCGGTTCACAAAAATAACGTCCGAAAACGGAGCATCGTCACAAAAAGGATCATTTTTCTATTAGTATGGCCCCATAATGGGGCCCCCATTTTGGCCGAAGAATCGTTCCAAAAAGTAGCAACCGTCTCAACAAGGAGTAGGGACTGTATATATTATTTTTTGCCAGAAAAAGGTAAAAATAAGCCAATTTGGAACCTTGATAACAGTAATATTTATAAAATAGCGCATTTCTGCCAAGACAGAAATACAGGAATCGGTTTGACTCAAACAATATTGATCACTAATTATTTCAAAAATGACAGCTAATGTCATGCACAGCGGGCAACTTTTCCGTCAGTTTCCTCGATTTATAAAAAAAAAACCGTCAACAGATTGCTTACACATACGAGACTTCAAGATCCAAAAAGGTATGCTTAATTATGGCCAAATTAGCAGGAAACGTTTTTTTTGCAGATTCTTTATTTATCGATCCCTTCAGTGGCAATAAAACCGGAATTAAAAGCAAAAAAAGCTCACTTTCAATTTTTTCAATTTTTTTAAATCTAAAAAATGACTGCCATAGAGATATGTGTTTGCATTTCCGATATAGTTGAGTTCTAGCAAAAAAATCTAAGGCCTTTGCCCTTTAAGTACAATATACCGTAGTACAATCCTTACTTCTTTTTGGGACGTTTTCGGTTCTCGAAAATAGCGTCCGAAAAAGGAGCATCGTCACAAAAAGGATCATTTTTCTATAATAGAAAAATCTAATTTAGAAATTCTGGCCAATTTTCTCGTCGAAAAAGCGTCCCAAAAAGGAGTGTCTCAAACAGAAGTAAGGACTGTATATACCTTTTGTAACAATACTTTTTGTACTTTTGTAAAAATGTGGAACCCATTATTAAGCATGTTGCAATTCAGAGGAAGTGCAATCAACTAGAAGACAGTGCCCAAACAGTTTTATTGAAACCTCCCAGGAAATAACTTATAATGACACGAAATTCTTCACAGAAAACGACCGAAAAATTATGCTTATAGTACTATGGGTACTTGCTTTATTAACACTTTTCAATTGTGGGTTAGGTTTGAATTTGAAATAGATTTTTTAGTAGACAAACGTTAACTTTTACCAAATTAAGTTTACCCGAAATGGGTTAAATTATATACAACTTACTTTTAAGCCTAAGCTTTATTATTTTATCTCGTGGTATACTAACTCCCAGGCCCGGAGGTGAAGGGTACTTAAAAAACCCGTTTATGAGTACTTTTTATGCGACCATTTTTTTCTAACTACAAACAGTGGTCGCAAAACCTCACCCAAAACCTCACCCATTTCGCGACCATGTGGCATTTTCTTAGTTTGGCATAATTATGCAGTTAGGAACTCGAGAGTTAAAATTCAAACCTTTTTAGGTGGGTATTCTTGACGTACTTCAGTGCTCCCGGTCGATTCAAATATCCAGAGCAGCCAATTATTTACATCGCAATCAGCCATTTGTTTAATTGTTTGAGTTACTTATTGCATTTATTTTTCGGCCCATCGGCATCATGTACCGGCCCAAGTGGAGTACTGATATCAAGTGGGCCAGATGGAAATAGCAAATGTGCGGTAGTGTTCATTATCTGGACCTACTTTTTCTTTTCGGCCTCGTTTTGGTGGCTAATTTTAACATATTCATGGCTGTTGGCGTCCAAATATAAATACTCGGTCGAAGCTGTTCAATCAAAATCGACTATATTCCATATTTTTGGATGGGGAACGCCTGCTGTTATTATAGTTAGGGTTATGAAATTAGTGTTCACAATAAAATACAGTTTTTGATCTAAAATAAGGTCTTTAAACCGCCTCCAATTGCTTACAAGTCATGCGCAAACTCTATTGACCATTCCGACTTTTACCTACGCAGCAATTACACAAACCATATCAATTACTAGGCAAGTTTGGACATCTAAAAATATCTTGGTCAAAAAATTATTAACGATTGAAAAATCAATGTTGGCAAATGTGCCACCACTGTGCGGTTTAGGGTTAAAATTATTTAACTCTTGGGGACGAACGTCACACAACGGCTAATTTGCCCTTATATCTGATCAAAACGGCCTCGAATCACAAATCGCTGCTAGACGGGTCAAATCAAATTTCATGGAGAACATTTTGGAACAAAAATCGGAAACTTTATTTTCTCGGATTTTTTCAAAATTCTTCCTGAGATGACTTTGGAGACGACTGACGATTTTTTTTATCGGTTTTGATGGATTCTTCATGCTGGAGTACCCCGCAAAACAATTTTTGCAAATAAATTTATCCTTAAAAACGGCCATAACTTATGGGCCATCACACAGTGTCCCCTACGGGTTATCTGTGACCCACTGGAGTTAACCTTTGAACACATATTTAAAACAGTTCCCTGAACACATCGGACGGACGTTTCTCCGTCCCATCTATCGTTGTGTTCTTACCTACGTAATTTTTAACCATGAGCAATTCGATGGTCCTGAATCGAATGAGCATACTCTCGAAACCTCTCCGACCACCCTTGGACACTTTTTGGTCGATTTGACCGCAAAACCACAAATTCACAAATGGTTAACCGGATGACGTACGGGGTTCATTTTTCACAGGCTAGTGGGCCGTTAACTACTTAAAAAGTTTGGAAAAATATGACAGAAAAAAAAGTGTGCCTGAAAACTATTAATTGCAAATAACCTCTATTTTGAGGTTTCCTAACTCCAATAAATGACTAATAAATAATCTTTACGGAAACATTTTTTTATTTTTATCTGTTTTCCGACTTTGTAATCGATTAATCTATGTTAGTTTTCACTGCCGTTACATTTAATAGAATGAAACGCCATAAAAAATGTATTTTTTATGCCCGGACGGAGAAACCTCCGTCATATGTGTTTGAAGGTTAATGGGGGCAAATGAGTTGTCGCATATTCGTCTAGTTTCATAAATTATGAATCATAACTCTCAATCAAGTTTTGTCACTTGTATCAAACAGTGTGTACGCAGATCCTCTGACCGGAATGTGTAAGTTTAAATACGGTTCATTGTTGTTNGCATTATGTTCATTATTCAATATCAAAAAGAACCTTCAAGTTCAGGAGAAATCCGATCGAATTGAAAATCTAACATTTCGCATCTTCAAGTTTGCGTTTGCCTACCTGTTTACGAAAGGTTTGTAAATAAAGTGTTTAATATACACCACCTGAGCGGTTATCTTACCATTTTTTTGACCAAACCATATCGTGATTTCTAATTATTAAACTAAACGCCCTAACGGGTTATCTTACCAAAGTTGGGTTATCTTACCGCTTTTTAAGCATTTATAAAGGTAAGATAGCCCCTCAGGTGGTGTAGATAATCTGGAAAGAAATTATTATAATTTACAGTAACCGTGCTTCAAGTGTCTTTTACGCGATTTTGACCTCATAGCGATACTTGAAGCGCATGCGGAGTACAGTCCTTGTCCCTTTTGGGCACTCCTGTATTGGAGGATGCGCCTTTTACGTACCATTTTTGGGCGAGAAAAAAGTTTTTCCTTTTACGGATGCTGGCCTTTTTTCGAGTTCGGGCGGTGCCCAATTACGGACGCTTTTTGTGAAATGGGTTTTGGAATTGACATAAAATAACACGTTTATTGATAATAATTTCATCGCCAGTTTCTGTTTTTGTAATCTCGATTAGTGTCGATTTTTGACTGTTTTGGGGACAGTTTTTGCATAAAAGCGTTCGTATTGAGTACGCCTGTTTTGAGAGTAAGGAGTGAATTTTCTTTCCAATTTACGATATTACCAAATGGTCCAACACTTGCTCAGGGGGTTAACATTATTTTTTATTTAGTATACATCACTGTCTACAATTTCCTTGCCCTCTACGATAAAAATTGTTCCTATGAGGAAATGTCGGACAAAGATTTCTATTTACGTGTTGTTGCCGAAGCAATGGTGCTTGTTGCCGGTAGTTTATCCGGTTTTTGGATTTGGAATAAGAAGACCATTCAAAATTGGAAAATTTTATGTTCCTGTGGAAAAATTTCGAGCAAAGAAACCTACAAACTTAATTACTCATACATGTATGATACGGGCCGCTCAGTCAACACTCAATCCACACATTCGATTAGAAATCCACAGAGCCACCATTTTCCGGTTTAACCGGTTTAAACCGAAAAAACTTTGTTAATATTTTGTCGTTAAATACCTTTTATACATGCTGAAAATACTCTAGGGTTTCAACGGAAAAGATGGTCTGCCCGGACAAGAAGGTGTACTTTTGTCGTAAGCGTGTCCAGAACGTCTTGTCTAAGAATTCCAATACACTATTCAAAATCTATGAAGACCAGCTGATATTGTTAGACACGGCGTCGCGTACTCGATAGCGTAAAAAGGGGGAGATCCAACATGACCGGTATTGTCCGTGAAATCATTAAAATATGATAATTATATATAGTCTTTAGTCCTTTTTCGGACGTTTTCCGAGAGAGGAGCGCCCGAAAAATGAGTAAGGACTGTACAATTTGTATACTTTTCGAATTTTAAAACCTTCATTTTGATACAGTTCCAACGTGCGTTGTATATTGAATAAATAAATACACTACTCCTATTTTTGAGTGGAGACACCCATCTTCTCAATTATTCCATATCGAAGCAACAAGGTCATGTCTAAGAATTTCAATTACTGTTCCAATTCAAACATGACCGAGCCAAAAAGTTTTGGGTAATATTTAATCCACTCCCTACAATAACTCTCAAGATTGAACAACTCAATTTTTGAAATAAAAAATGCTCGAAAATTGAACGTTTTGACACCAGTTTTGATTATTATTTTCAAAAAAAGTTACAAAAACCTTTAATATCGTTTGTTTTTATTTCAGTTTTGTATTCGGTTTAGTGAGAAGTCAGAATTTTGAACAGGAATTAATATATAATTTTTACTGGTATTTTTGTACTATCACTTTTCGCGTAAATGTTTTTTACTTTGACCTCGTTTAACCCGTTTGCGCGGCTTTGGTAAACTTTCCATATCACTTTGACTTGCAGGTCGTAAGTTATCTGACGGAACCATGCCTTGAGCGTTTCCCCGTTTTATCTCCCACCAACCGTCAATAAATTGCTTCGTAACTTCAACTTTTTCACCTTTTAATACCGAGAGTTCGTCGTCCGCCAACGCTTGGTACGTGTCTTAAAATTATGCTCAGATTACTTCAAAAATAAATAAACCTAATTTGTTGTTTAGATTTTATGGCCTACTCTGATAATCCGGGTAGAGGGGATAGCCAAATAAGGCTCGTTTTCGTGTTTTGAAAGAAACGACCCTTATAGGTCCCCATATTTGGCTAACCCAAGATAAGCAGATTTAACTGCTGTGACTGTATAAAAATATGTTTTTATCGATGTTTGTTTGATTTTTTTTTATCAATTTTGATATTTAATAGAGTTCAGTTAATAATTTAAATTAATTATATCCATAAACGGATAGGAAAATATTAAAAACATCAGTAAGAATCAATGTTACAATCAGCGACCCTTATCTGGGGCAATAATATTTTTCTCAAAAAAGCGACCCTTATTTAGCGCGATCGACCCTTATTAGGCGAAGAGACCCTTATTTGGCGAAAGGAACCTTATTTGAGGGGCCCTTATTTGGCGACCCCCTGTAAGCAAAAACAATACAAAAACAAAACAAAAAATAAGTGTGGGAAACGCTGAAATGGATAGTTATCCACCGTAGGTTTCCAATGCTTACCACAAAAAATCGTTATATTTAAAAAAAATCTTATCGGTCAAAAAGTATCAAACGGTAATTGATTGTACCTATTACGATGTAGGGTTCGTTATTAACATCAACGAATTCGGGTGCTTCTTCATTATGGGTTTCTGTATTGAGAAAGCTGGCAGCTACCCACCCGGTAGTTTTACCTTCTGCCATTGCAACATTCCACCAACCTGCTTCAGTTTTTTCAATAACCGTCACTTTCTAAACAACAATTTAAAATTCTATGAAAATGTGTTTTGTTGAGGTATGAAATCCAGTTAACTTAGCATATTTTAAGGGTAGTACGGTCGATTTGTTTACTAAAAAATGCAAAAAAGAAAGGCTTCCTGGAAACAGGTCATACATTATATCAGTTTGAGAATACCGTAAGAACCTATATCCATCCTTTGTGATTCATTTCCCTTTTTTTCGGGACCATAACTATTGGCAGTGAACTTCAGTCAGACCCTGAACTTGGCACTTCCGGTTTTTTTTAAACAAGTATACCGAATTAATGGCTTTATGGATTTCTTTGCGTTTTTTTGGAATCCGTTCCTATAACAATAAACTTTTACTTTTATAGAGAACATTTTAGAAATATTTTTTTGTTCGTGAAATAATGAGTTTTTATTGTTTTGTTGAACTTTCAACTCAAAAAAAAAATATTTTTTTGGACAAAATCTAAAAATGTTCTCTATAAAAACTGATGGCACAGAACTTTCAATTAAATT
>SCLG01000133.1:264692-285413 GCA_004367875.1 Oikopleura albicans
TTATAAAAGTCAAATTAACTGAAAAGAAATACGTAAACAAATTTTAGCAAAAAACACTAATGTGAACGATTTCGTATTTCACCAAATATTTTCAAAATTTGAAATGCTCAAAATTTCTAGAAATTTTTGGCGGAAATGATTTTTTTGCACTTGAACTCATTCATGATACATTTAAGGTTAACTTGAAGTGAATTATACGCATACAACACGGTTAAATAAAAAAATGATGATCATTTGTAAACAAATTGACCGTACTACCCTTAAGTATTTTTTAAAACATTGAGAGTTACTTTTTGTAGTTAATTTTATGGAGTTATTTTAAAATTCCTGCGCTACTACAGACGCAATTAAGCATACACCAGTGCACTGCAGTGCCTGGCTAAAATGACGATAGATAACGGAAAATAGGGTCAAAAATAAATAAATAGACGTACATTGTGTAGGCGTATGGTTTAAATTGCGTAGGCGAACAAAGATAATGGAAAATAGGCATTACGTAACTCAAACATATTGCGCGTGTTTTTTTTTACAAAATGAAAGATAATGGAAAATAGGGTTAAAAATGAAAAATAAAAGTAAAACTGGTGTATAAGTCAATTAGGGGGTAATTTTGAAATTTTGAGGTACAAAAAGGCTAACCATCCAAAAACGCGCTAAAAATTTCTTAACCAAACCGCACCGCTTTTGGGTGAAGGACTGTATTTATTAATATTATACCGTTCCAGATGGACATGAAGGCAACTCTGTAGTGCCACCTTGTATCCAGTCTTCCGCCAACGTATATTCTTCTTGTAAAACTGGCGTACTTATGTCAATTTTTTTAACTTGTTTTCGAATTCGGGTTGAACTAGTCATATCATCGCGACTTCGTTTCGACAAATAGTCCTTCATTATCGAGCAAGAACACATATGGGTATTATCACACAGCTTTTTGTAATAACTGTTTAGTAAAGTCACTCGTTCCGTGGCAACTCGGGCTGATGGTTTGAAGATTGTTCTTGGGGGAAATTCTGGTACATCAAAGCCCAAGTGCCTACAAAATACCGGTAAAAGTCGGTGTTGGTGTAATATCTACCTGTCATATCTACCTGTAATATCTACCTGTATACATCGAACACTCATACAATTCAGCGTTTCGCATGAATTCCCGAAATTTTTCTTTCGTATTTTCTAGATCCGTTTTTTATGAAACTCATGGGCCATGACTCATAGTTATTCATAGGAGAGGCTGAATTTTTATTTTAGTACAGTCCTTACTCCTATTACGGCTGTTTTTTAGTTCTCGAAAAAAGCAGACGTAATGGGATAAACGGCCGTAATGAGATTAGAGCCCCTAATAGGGTTAATTTGGGACACATGTAATAAGCAGTTACAGGGTCTGTAACTGAATTACAAGGAACGCCTATTGGGTAATGATTTTTATAGGCGCCTCCTATTGGCTAGCGTCCTTTAGCCACGCAAATGACTCACCGCGTTGCTTGTAATTTGCTATGTCGGGCTAAACACATAGCCGATGAAAATAGGGTCATTAATCTGGCATATAACAGTCCTTACTCCTTTTTCGAACGTTTTCGGTTCTCGAAAATACTAGTAGCGTCCGAAAAAGAAGCATCGTCACAAAAAGGATCATTTTTCTATTAGAATGGCCCCATTTTGGCCGAAAAATCGTCCGAATAAGGAGCAAATTATCGTCCGAAAAAGGAGTAAGGACTGTAAATTTATACATTATGTTACATAATTATGTATTATATAAACGTTACCTCGGAAATATCTGTAGCAGCTCATTATGTAGATCGTATAGCTCGGAATAACGTCGAAAAATTTGAATAGTTTGCCGTTCATGTGTCGTTTTAACCTCTAATATATAAATATAATAACTGCCAATGAGTTTTTCCTTTCTCTTTTCGACGTCAAGTACAGTTACGCTTTTTATTTCGATCATTTTTACCACAAACAATATATCCAGTTTTATTTGCGCTCTCGTCGGTTTACGATTCGTTGAGAAAATTGTATGAAATGGGATTCGCGTTTACAATCTGTACACACAGCAGTCTTTTGTCAATGAATTACTCATTTGAAAAATACTAGCGTTTTAATTGTCCGTGACTCATCAACGAATCACTCACCCAAATTCGGCCGAATAATGTAGTTGTTTAACCCCTAAGGGCTGGCCGTGACATCATTGACATGTTATGAGAAAACTGACGTCATAATCATCATGGCAAACGTCATTTGATTTGATTGCCAAGTTATTAATAATAAAGCGCCATTTATAAAAAAATGATCAATTAACCAAATATTTGTTCATCGTAAAAATATTTTGTAGGATAAATTGAGACTTTAAATAACATGAAATGGTTATTCATAAATGACGGTCCACCCGACCTATAGTCTATAGGTCGCGAAAATAAAGTCCACTTGAATAAAACAAATTGTGAAATTGATCCGCATAACTACTCGGCGTTCTATATGAATTTCCGCCATCTTTTCTCTCGAACTTTCTAAATAGCAATATTAGAGTTTTTGACGTGCGTAAAACTATCTAGAAAATACGAAAGAAAAAACGGCGGAAATTTGTGTAAAACGCTGAGTAGTCCCTTATAGGGCATAATCGTTTTTTTTGTCTGGTAGTCTTGGACTTATCGTCTGGACGTCGAGAACGTAAAAAGTGCTCTAGTACAACTTAAAAGTGCAGAGGATAATGCACTTCTCTTTCGGCCGCCGGATATTATCGCTTTAAAACTTTTGAACTTACGTAACAAATATACACAAAATGAAAAGAAATGTATGTGGCTCCNGTGTTAAAAAAAAACCAGGAACAGTTCTAAAGCCAATCGAAAGACAATTTCACAGAATTCTAAAATGGGTCAAAAATACCGTCAATCTTACTGTTTTGAAATAAAAAAGGAGGAACGTCAAATAATTCCTAAAAAAATCTTATTCCAAACCAGCGGTCAATTATCATTATTTTGATTTTTTGACATTTGAAACTGTTATACTTTGTGTATAACGACCCACCCAGCCGCCGAGGCCCCCCCAAAACTCAAACCTCGGCAAACAAGGGCTCGGCAAAAGTTTCTTTTCCTCAAAAGTCCTTTCGAACTGCCGAGGAAAGTTTAATTTTTTGGACACATACGACAGTTGAGGAAAGTTGAGTTTTTTTTTCTTTAACTGGGCAGGAAAGTTGAGGACAGTTGAGGAAAGTTTTTTTTTACTTTGGATTTTTTTGGAACTAATATTGACGAAAATTGAGACAAGTATTGGCAAACGGTTTTCGCATGTTATTTTGAAAATCATTAGGCTAAAATTTTGGAAAAAAATCAGACCTGTTCAAACCTTTAAAATATCAAAAGCTTAAAAAATACTGCTAAAGTCACTATTTGACTGTGCCGCTAAGTTGAGTTTTTTTAGCTAAAATGCGCTTTTTAGGACAGTTGGGTTTGTTGGTCAATCTGAACAGTTGAGTTAAGTTCAGGAAAATTGAGCTTTTTCAAGGAAAGCTGAAGAAAGTTGAGCTTTTTGTAAATCTGACCTCGGCAGTTTAAGAAAGTTGAGGCTTTTTAAGCTGACCTCGCGAGCTGAGGAAAGTTAGCTTTTTTCATAAGGTAAACCCGAAAGCTGAGGAAAGTTGAGCTTTTTTATTCGATTTTTGCCGAGCCCTGGATAATTCCGCTTCTTTTGTGGACCCGTTAAACATGGTAACCACAAGATGGGTCTTACATATAATAGTATTTACTTAATCGTGTAGTATTCTTCCGTACCTTAGTTCCACTTCTACAGTTTGCATGAGTAGTTTTTAAATCACGAGTGCGTTACAGAAAACATCACTTTCTGATTCCGAAAAGTTTTTAATTTTTCTAAAAGTGAAGTCTTCTTGAAACGCACGCGAAGATTTAAAGAAATGGGAAAGGGTTAGGGAAGAATATTTTTTCCGGATTTTCAGGCCCAAGAAATTTTCTTAGGTATTAAAATTTGGGAAATTTATTCGGGTTTTTTTTCGAAAAATTGCTACTAAAGCCCGAAGTGTTTCCGTTACACGCTTCGCTTCACTACTTCATGTGTATGGATGAATACATGACTATAAATACTAGCTCCACCCTCCAGTGTTAGTAATACGTCGCTCATGGGTGTTACCCAAAGCGACGTATGACTAACCCTTATACGTATAATAGTATTTACTTAATCGTGTAGTATTCTTCCGTACCTTAGTTCCACTTCTACAGTTTGCATGAGTAGTTTTTAAATCACGAGTGCGTTACAGAAAACATCACTTTCTGATTCCTAAAAGCATTTAATTTCTCAAAAGGCTTGCTTTCTTGTCTCTCCCGCAAATGTGGTTTTCTACAAGACGCACTAGTGATTTTTCGTTTATAGGAAAATAGAATTTCTTTGCCGGTTTTTGAGTATTTTATTGGTCAAAAATAATTTTAGAAGAATTCTTTGTTGTGAGCAGGTGGTTTATTCTATTCGAACGAAGGGTCTTACCTCGAAATCTAACTCATCAGCTGAAGAATCACCTTCAACTTCCAAATTTAAGAAATTATTTGGGAGTTTTTGTGTGATCTCTTGGGAGACATTCCATGACATTTTCTGGACATCATGTATGATGAGTAGGATTTCGAGATAAGATTTAATTCGTTGGTCAATTTTGAGTAACATGTCTCTATTTTTTATTAGGTTGGCGCCTTAATAGATTTTTAAGGTGTCTGGGGAACGCCACGCTGTAATTTTGGCTATTTGTTCGTTTGAGGCGCCTACATTTTTTAGTAACAAAATGGAAGTACGGCGGGTGCTATAGCTTGTGAGTTCCTGTTCGTTTAAGGCGTTCCCAGACTCCTTGTTGAAGAATTTGACTGCGCAAGTTAAATGAGTGGCTCCGTAAGGAAGAAGAGGTCTTGAATTTGATAAAATTTTGGTCGGTGGGATGGGGCTTTGCCAAGGGTGACCTTTGGTTCTAATTCGCGCTACTTCATTTAGGTACGCAAGAGCTTTACACAAGATGGAGGGAGCCATTTTATTTCTATTATTTGAAATGTATAGAATAATGGCCGTATATCTATCTACCCCTAGTGGACTGGTCTTATGGATACCTATTCTAGCAATTGAAAAACGGACCTTAACACTTTTGTTGTTTAAGGAAACCGTATGTTCCACTAGGTTGCGCGCTAGGTCTACCAAATTAATTTGGTATAATTCTTTGGGTCTTAGGCCTGTATATAATTGTGTCAATAAGAGAGCTGCTCGGACTTTGTTGAGCTCGATTGTTTTTAAGGGGACCCTTGGCAAGACCCCGATCGCATTTTGTGCGTTAGGTTCCCAGGAGTTAAGTACTATGGATCTAACTGTCGCATGAATGATATTCAAGATGTCTAAGTTCCAAACGGAGGAGCTAGGGATATTTTCGTTTTCAGCAGAAAGTACCCGTAAATTTTTAATGAAGACTTTAATAAAAGCTTTATTTTGGATATCCGACCCGACTTGCAGATCAGACATATTCCTTGTCCTCAAATATTTTAATAAAGAGTAGAAAGCAGATTGAACTGTAGAAACCGTAGGGTATCTACCGTTGTGTGAAAAATGATTCAAGACCCATAGTCTGACTGATTTACAAATATTTTTGAAATTTATCTGATTGAGTGAATCATTTGTTTCCTTAAGGAGGAATTGAAAAAGTTTAGCTGACCGGTGAGGGACTGTAATGTTTTGAGCGTTATATGCGAAATCTGCAAGTCTGATCGGATTTTTGCCTAATTGGGCCGGTTTTAATCGTCCAATTTCTGGTTCTTCAAAGGTGGCGAATTTGCATTGTTTTCCGGATCTGACGAAATCGTCAATGGGTCGCTTCGCACCGTTTGATTTGGAGGGGTTTGCTCCAAAACTCGTTTTCGTGGAAGAGGTCGGTTTGCCGCTGGATCCGGGTTCCGAACAGCTGGTTGTGTCGAGGGCGTGTTGAACGCCATGTCCGCTGGAGACATCCGAGGGGCAATCTTCCGAGATCGCAAAATGGAATCTGGCGGCTTGTCAGGGTTAAAAAATAATTCAGTTCTTGCTTAGTTATCAAAATTCTGGAATTTGAAGATAACTAGGCATGATATTGAAAAGTTATTTTTATTTCGGGATCACGAGGGCCTGTTAGGGGCTTAGTCAGTTGGCCGAATGGCTTCCGAGATCCGCAAAAAAAATTTAACTCTTATGGATACGGAAATGTGAGAAAAAAAATTTCGAATATATTCGAAATTTGAGTATATAAATTTTTCCTCAAAAGAGGTTTTTGGACGGTGCGGGAACCGTTGGTTTTTTGTACAGTTCTTAATCGATCCCGGATGTTTTTCGAAGGTGAACATGATTTTCATGCCTAAACGGCGTCCCAAACGAGATTAACGATTTTTTCTTTTTTGGTCAACGCCTTAAAAAATGCGTGGGCGGACGAAAGAGAGTGTCCGATAGGCGTAGGGGGCTATTTTTTGCATTTTAAACTAACAATGTTAACGAGAAGTCGTTTTTTTTTCGAGAAAAAAAATTTATTTTTAACCCCTGTGCACTTTTGGGTCGTCACAAGGCCTTTCTGGAGACCCAAGCGGAAGGTGCTTTGATACCAGTTTGGTTCTTGCTGCTCTTTGAAGGCATACCTTTCCAGCGTTTCGCCCGACGGAAGGATGGGGATTTTGTCCAGGGCGATTGGCTATTGAATCAAGGTAAAAATTTTGCACGTTTTAATGGTCTTAATCTTACGGTTTCTAATTCGTGATTAAGTTTGTCGAACTGACCAGAGATTTTCGCTTGGAGGTCGGAAACGGTCTTGGTGAGTTGACAAATCATTTTTTGGTTGTTGGTCACCGTTGTCGACAAGCAAAAATTATCCGAAGCTGAAACTTTGGTTAATTCTTTCAAGTCTCGTGCGACCTCGCATTTTTGTTTTCTTTCCAGTTTCAGCTGTTTGCGCAGTGCGAGAACTTCTAGCTGGAGTTCAGGGATCGATTTCGAAAGTGCCTGAAAATCATTTTACTTTTTTGTGTGTGATTTTTTTGGCAGAAACGCGTTTGGACGCGTCTATCATTTTCTGCGCACAAAAATTAGCGTTTAGTATACCTAATCGAGATACGAGCGAAAACTATTTTGGAGGTAGTAAAAAATAGTGGCTTTGAATGGGGGACTGATTCAACTTAGTTCTTGTGTTTTAAGGTTAATTGCTAACTTTAAGGGCAAGGCGTTTTAGCTAGTTAAGTCTAGTAAGCCCCTCATTTTTATTTCGTGCTAATTTTGTGCTGGCGTCAGCTGGCAGCGATGAAATATGATACGATCAAATAACATTCTCAAAATATTATTATTGTTATAATATCTTACCTCAGTTTCTTTAATAATTGCCGACATATTAGGGAGCATTGGGTTCGGAATCGTGGCCGATGCTAGAGACGATTTTATGGATTGGGTCGGAATGGCTAATGCTGGAGATTGAAGTAAGTGAAATTGTTGGGCCATCATATGATTTTGCCATTGAAACTGAGGGCTTGATAGTTGGGCCGGTACCTTAGAGTATATTTTAAACCATGTTTGAAAATCGTTCTCATGCTCTATGGCCAACGCCGGTTGAAAATCAACGATAACGCAAAAATCGTTTTTCATTTTTCTTTTTTTGGGTTTATATGTTTAAAATTTCGTATTATATACGGTATTTACCGATGGTGGTAGAGCACTGTTTCCGAACGGAATGAGCGAGGGCGCTGTTCTTTGGGCTCTATGGTCATGGGGGAATGAGTCTTGGCGAAATTGACCTTCAGCGAATGCCATTCTAATAGATTTTTAATAAGTATTTTTAAGTATAAAACTATTTCATCGCGCGTTGAGGCTCGGTCAACGCCGATGGGGAAAACGCGTTGAAGCGGCGCTGACCGAACCTCAACGCCAAGGAAACGTTTTTGAATGTCCAATTATTCATTTATTTCAAATAAAACGAAGTAAAACTTTTTAGCATAAATTGAAGTACGAAGCTTGAAAATACTTATTATCTATCTTTATCATGTTTCTTACTGGTAAAAATGACTTGACTATCAATAATGACGAACGCACGTATTTATACATAAAAACTGCCCATTAACATATTTTCCTGAGATATACTCGGGATTACGAAATTGTCACATAAAATTGTATGCGTGTGGTGAAAAATTTTCCGGGATTTTATATACAACTAGGTGGTACACACCGTTCAAACAGACTGCGAAATACATTTTGATTGATTTCTGAAAAAACAAAGAACTACAACGGATAGTGTCTTGGAAAAAAAGGATTTCTGTTCTTGCTCGAGATTATTCTAAGGGTGTTTTAACCTTTTTAGAGAAAAAAAATTTGATTTTTTCTCGGTGTTTGGACGATCAATTTTTACCCCTTGATGTCCCCACCGAGCAAAAATCAAATTTGAACTAATGTGATTGCTTAAAATGTTGTAAAAGTAGAATTGGTTTTCTTCACAGTAAAATTAATAAAATATTAAGGCCACGGCTTGAAAAGAAAAAAAAGAAAAAAGACATCGCTCGGGACGACATGGACTGGTGGTACCAATCTCAAGGATCGATGTACACCCTAATGGGATACCAGGTAGATAGTTTTTTAGATGATTAAAACCGGTCAGCAGGGTTAAGGTGAAAAAATATTTTCATTTGTGTGAGTCCTTAACTCTGCTGGTCGGTTTTAGGTTTTGTTTCATTGTACGATTTCCAATTTGATTTGGACTCAGCGTGTGGGAAATAAACTGACATATCAGTTTTTCGTTTTTGGTTGATCGTTTTGTTTCGAGACGTGCTTGGGTCGTCTTAAGAGTAAATTATATTTTTATAAAATAATAGAAATTTTTGTTAAACCAAAAAGAAACCCTTCGTACCTTTGTACTTTAAAACTGTAGTAAGGAAAAAATGTTCGTTTTTTTGATGGTTTTTTCCACAAATTGGGCAAGATAAAAGCGTTCCTTGTTTATTTGTTCTTTTCCCCTCATTGTTAATAAAGAACGGTATTTCTTCGATAATCAATTTTCTTAAAATTTTGATTTATCTAGGGTGTATTTTTGGTATAAGACAAATAATCAATACGTTTCGTACCTATGATGTGAATTTTTTCCGTTAAAGCTTCTTCTATTGAAACTTTTGAACGGTTTTTTGTGGTGATGATTTCTCTTGAAGTTGCTTTTGTTGCCAGACAGCGCCCTCAAGCAGATTTTTCTTGCTTGGGACGAGAGTCCCGTTAGATTATAATGGTTGCCTTGCTCTTTCTTAAATTTGTGGTCATTCAGGATCGCTTTGATGTTGGAAATGTCGGCTTCGTCTACGTTGAGTTCTAAGACGACGCGCATGGCCGATTTGGATTGGCTCCAACGTGCGAGGATGAGTCGAAGGCGGTTTTGGACAGAGGGCCATGGTGGTAGCAAAGTCGAAGAGATGACTTCAGAAAGGTTTGTTGTCTTTTTTATTTTTACATGGCTGTGGGTTTTTTGGCGTGTGAGACTGTGACAAAAAAAAATTTGTTATTGGTAAAACACGGGGTGTGCCGTTATGTTCCAAATTCAAAATAGTGAATATAAATGGGAACGGTATGGAAACGTAAGGTACGAAAACGGTAAGGGCCTTGTTTCAAAAAAATTGGTGGAAGTCATTATTTTCTGAAAAAAAACTCGCGAACTGGGACCATACCGTCACACCCCGGTGTAACCGATTTTTGAGTGTTGGTTAAAGAAGTCGAAACCTTTCCCTAAGAGGTAATCCTTTAGGGACGAGTAGTTCCCTACTGAAAGACGCTCATCCCATGAAAGTATGAGTTCTCTCCCTTGTGAGAGTTGCCTAAACCGGTTTTTAATTTTGCGCTCCCATAATTTAAGGCGTGAAATGCCGCATTCGGCTCCCTCTATTAAACCTAGGTTATCTATTATTTCTTCGCTTAACAGGGAACAAGCTGAATCAGAAGTAATTTCTGTAAAGTGTTGGCTCAAGAGGGTTGATTTTAGGTTGGGTTTGGATTTATCCGGGTTACTATTAGACGAAAAGGAGGCTAATTCTTTTTGAAGTTCAAAAAGTTTTATGGAAATTTGATTTTCCATCGTGGCTAGGCATGTGTTTAGAGCTAGACCCGAGTCTGATTCTAAGTTACAATTGGCTAAAAAACCCATTGTAAAGGCCTGATCAATTGACTGGTCTTTTTGTCTAATATCAATGATTGAGGCTCCCTGGTCTTGGTTTAAGTAAAAAGTGGTCCGGCTTTTAAGATTTTTAACTAAGTCGAGCATTGAAATAAACATTGCAAATTGAGATTGTGTTTTGGCCTGTTTAATGTGCGAATCTCGATCAAAAACCGGTTTTAGGCCACCATACGATTCCATTGAATGAGTGATGGGATTACTATGTAGGTCAAAAAGATCTAGTGCTTGACCTTGGACGAAGTGATCCATAGCTCTGAAAAAATTTACGATAAAAATCTCTAGTTTTTTTTTAATTTATAAATGCAGCAAATTTAGAGGTTTGAATTTTAGAAAAATCAAACGGGCAGAAAATCGAATTTCAGGACTGATGTTTGGGTTTAATAAATTTATGATAAATTAAAACTTATGATTTTTGAGGAAGGGCTCTTTATCGGTGATTTTTGGCCACTTAGTTCTTGGGGGTTAACCCACGAGGGTTAAGATTCAAGAGAAATCGTGAGTGGTTATTTTGAACCGAATATTTATTTTCGGTTTTTGTGGATCACCGGTTAAGAGCACCTCCTCAAAATTTTTAGTTTTGGATTCTTATAGAATGTGTAGACTTTTGAAGGCGCGGTCGTTGTAATCATTAATATGTACAGAGTCTGAGACTAAAAATTGTTTGAGCTCTTCTTTCGAAACTAAGTTATTGCCCATCATAACTTTGAACTCACAAAAAAGCATAGATTTAACTCTATCGTTGTAGTTCGAGATTTTTTCCGCTAAAGCTGTAGTGGACAGGGTGTCACATGGTGGGACCGCATTAGAAATTCTGATTTTGTTGGCTGTGACTTTTGCGATTCCCTTAAAACAAGTTGGAACAGTAACCACGTCTGGGGTTTTGTTGTATTTCTCGCACGATGTATCCGTTTTTGATTGGGGTGTGACCCCTAGGCGTGTACTATAGTCAAAGTGACAAATAACGGATTCATCGATTGAGCCTTGTTTGCCCACAAAGAACCCAAATGCTCCATTTTTATGAAGTTCAGCCTCGTTTTCGAGCTTTTCCCGTAACTTCTTTTTTTGTTCTTTTAACTTTCTACGGAATGTGACGGTTTCAATGTTGTCAAGAGACTTTGTTCGGGATGAAGTGACAATTTTGAGGATCGAGCCGAATTCATTTTCGTGATTTTCGGCGACTGTGTAAAGTGAGGGTATCCATGATTTCATGAGTTTAACCATATCTAGAAAAAATTATATTTTTATATACTCAAAATCTTGTACGGCTTATATTCTCTATGAAAATAAACGGTTCGAACATTCTTGTGACAGGGAAAAGGTGGGTGGTCAGCCCCTAAAAGCGTAAATTTAGACCAAAAAAAATTTACAATTATGTTTCAGCCTGGACCGATTTGTCTTCCTCCAAGAGCATTGCGATAATTTGCTTCGTGTGGACTTCGTCAAATTGCTGTTGGGAAGATGTGAGCTGTAAAATGTTGAGGTAAGGCGATGTCGTTATTGACCTTAACTTTGAAGGCCATCGAGCGAAAAAACGTTGAACCCCGCGGCTCGCGATCATTCGAGCAAATTGCTGAATTTCTATTGATTTGACCGAGCCATTTTCGGCGTAGTAGGCGTATCTTGTAGACGAGTTTCGAATACATTTGACAATTCGACTGGTTTCGAACTCGTGGCTACATGTACTTTCAACTTGTTTGGCGGGGGCCAACATAAACATGCGCCAATTAATCGCTTAAGACGTTAGATAAAAAATAAATAATAAAAAAAACTATGTGGGAGTAACTAGTGGGTGGTGGCTCGTCACGGAGTCCCATATTTTTCAAATTTCCTAGTCAGCGTTTCAGAGGCAAAAAAATATCTCACAGACTTATTCTAAGGTCTATTTTGTGATATTTTTATCTAACTTCCCTGATCTAGCTTTTGCGATTGAGATGTCTCGTAGGAAGGCCGCCAGAAACAGTCGATATTTGTGTTCGACCTCATTTTCTGAGAACTGATCGATGCCTTTTTGACCAGTGAGGACATCTCTGAGGCAACAAATAGTTTGATCTGGCCATTTGTCCTTTTGCATCATGGCCACGGCGGAATCCGTAATGGATGAATTAGTAGTCGTCAGTTGAATAAACGCACTTTGAAGGCTTTTATTAATAAATTCGTCGGGCCTGCCTATGAAAGGTTATACATGTAAATATAGTTTTTTTTTTATTGTAGAAGTGTTGGTTATAAGGTCATGTTAAGGCTCTTAAAAGGCTACTTTTTGGGAAATTTAACTATCTGGTTTTTATTAATTAGGCGGGAAGCCGCGCGCATTTACGAGTCAGGTGACCTTATAATCAACACATTGTTTTGTATAACCCTTAACTGGGACGTGCAGTGAGACCGTTTTTTCGCGAATTAGGGCTTTAAGTGGCATTTCATCCATCTGGATGATATTATTGTATGTTAATTGGGCTTGGTCCAAGTAGAAAAGGGAACGTTGGGCGTCAATGTCGGCATAAGAGCCAAGTGAAACTGCTGGGGAGTAGAACGCTGAAGCAATAATTTGCTGGTATCGTCCTGACAGCGTGAAAAAATTTGTTTCCCTATCCATTTCCAGGAGTGTTTTGACATATTCCTCATAGCCCTGTTTAAACTAAAAAGTTGGTTTTAGAGGAAAATAGGGCTTTTTGAGAAAAAAATTAGAAAAAAAATTTTTGTTCTTCCGTCGAGTTTTTTGGCTCGAAATTATGACCCGCGTCTCGTGCCCAGTTATTATTACTAGGCTCGAGGGTTTAGGTCTAAATTTCTGCTAACTTTTATCTCTGTAAAGGTCGAGTAGTTTTTAACCGGGCAACCGACAGTTGTTTACCTTATCATTTTTTATTGAGAAGGCAGACAAAAACCAGTTAGTCGGGAAAAAATACATGGTGCATTTCGTCGAATAGCTCTACCTAAAATTTTGCCTAGGGGGTGTTTTGAAAAATATTAAGAAATTGCCAAGACACACAACCAGAGGCATAATAAATTTGTAGAAAAGTGATCGGTGAAGTTTTTTTTTTGAAACTGAAAAGAAAAAATTATTTCTTCATGGATCACTTTAGAAATCTAGAACTCAGAGAAACTAAAAGGTGAATTTTTAGTGTATGAGACGTCACTTACGTAAATCAAATTGAGGGCAGCGGAGATGCCTACGATCTTATCATGCATAATAGGTAATAACCGATCATACAGAATGCCATGACAAAAAAGTCCCCCAGCATGTATGCAATCAACATCGGCTGCAATCAGATTTAGGGACCCGGGAGCGTAGGATTCAAAACAGGCTAGGGCTTTACGAAAAGCGAAACGGAAGGACTGGGTGAAAATGTTAGCTTGGGTGGCCGCAAAAATTAATGGATTCATGTTCCAGTGAAACTGACTAAATACATTTTCGTTGTTTGAGTCGTCAGTTGCGATGTATAATTTACGTGAAATAGTTTCGAGCGCTAAAGCTCCGAAAGAATGTAGGCCAGCGGCTAAAATGTCAGAAAGACATTGTTCCGCGTCAGGGGTAAGGAGAAGCCCGGGGTCCCGCATTCCCGATTGCAGGACGATGAAATCACCACCTCTAGGGGCCACTAAAGAGTGAGTTTTAGACGTGTCAGAAATATGGCCCAAATCTACCAGGTTGACGAAATTGTGGGTCCTAACGTTCTGGATGTTGCATGTATGTAGCTGGGCTGCGTCTTTTGAAAGCTCGAGAATGAGGTTCGAGCCCATATTTACATCAAATTTAACGTGGAATAGTTCGATATTGGCGTTCACGACGTTATTGGAACCCAAGTCCCGGAGTATCGGAGGGTCGATCATCCTGAAGAGTGAGTTTTTATTGTTTTTCAAGGAATGATAGGTTGAAAAAACCGTAATTTTCGGGAGTTTTTGTGCAGATCGGGGCTTGGGAGTTAAGTTAACCAAAGTTAATTTTTGTATTTTTCAAGATAAGGCACGTTCACGTGGTTTTCAAAAGGAACTATAACTGGTTGTAGGGTCAGCGATTGGAAAAAATTTGTAAATAATTTGGCGAAAAAACTTTGTGGAGGAGATTTTTTTTGAAAAAAAATTTTTATGCTTCTGAAGCATTTTTAAGCGATTTTGGGCTTATAGTCCAGGTTTTTAGTCAGCCCGTTTAACGGGCCCTAAGTGTAGATTTATATGCTTCTAAAGCGTTTATACGATTTGGACTTTAAGTCCGGGTTTTTCGATTGTCCGTTAACGGGCTCTAAATGTAGATTTATATGCTTCAAAAGCATTTGTGCGATTTGGACTTTACGTCCAGGTTTTTAGTCTGTCCGTTAACGGACTCTAAATGTAGATAAAAGCGCAGATCTTGTATTTGTGTTATGAGAATAAATATTTTCCCAATATATGTACAGTCCCTAATTTTTTATCGGACGTTATGTTTCACAGAATCCAATTTATTTAGTGAGTGTTATCGTAAAAATTTTGAAGAGGGGCGTTCGAGAAGACGAGAATGAGTTTTAAAACTGAACGTCCGATACTAGGTTAGGGACTGTAGGTTTTTACCTTTTAGTGAAAAAACTTTCATATATATTTTTTCTGAAAATGGACGGAAATCATTTTCGGCCTCATCTGGAAAATTCAAGATCTGTGATTTTATCGGCTCCCAATTTCATTTGGTTTAGAACCGTGTGGAGCAGATTTGTTTTTTTTTTACGGGGACTACTGATTTGTAGATTTTTTACCTCTTTTTGAAAGGGCATTTGGCCGATCAGAGTTGCCTTTTTGGGTTCTTGGTAATTTTTGGAAGATTTTATTTTTGAATTTCGACACAGAGTCGTCGAGAAAAATTTTCTATTTTTTTTCAAATTTGGCTTTACGTGGCGATTTTGCGCCTAGAAATATTAAAAGAACCCAAAAAGGAAAAAAAATTTTTATCCCCCCTTTAACTTACAGAGTAACTTGGTCCATAGAGCATGACCGAATTTCGTCTTCGGCGTTTTCTCCGAAACTGCATGAGCTTTGGTTTGTCATTATATCGCTCGCCACTTTGACCCTTTCCTGGATGATTTTTGGGTCGGTTTGGTAATTTAGCGTTTTAAGGTCCGGGATAAAGGACGCATCCGGAAAGCTGTCTTCGGATGGTATATACTCTAACTTTTCCAGCAAAATTTCCTTGTTACGTGTTGGGCTTTTCTCGGCTAAAATATCAGATCTGCCGAGGGAAAGCGCGTATAAGTTGCTTTCATTTACTCGGACTTCCACACTGGTTGGGTTCATTTTCCAGGGAAAAAATTAAACGATGCTTAATGTTTGCCTGCGGAAATAAAACTGAATTCCATTTTTTGTAGAATTTTGTTTTTATTACACGGATAACCAGTAGAGGGAGTGGATGAAATCAGGTGTATGAAATGTACAAAAATAAAGTTTTGTTGGAAAAGTTAAAATGTATCTTCCGATTTTTCAAAATCAAATAAAGAATAAACGGTTAGGGGGGGATTAGCGCTATTCGGTGAATTAATTGAAGAAGTCATTTTCTTCGTTTTTTTTTTATTAGTAAAGATAGATATAAAGTATCGTGGCGAGTCTCGAGCGAGAAAAAACGAGTAAAAAAAAGAAAAAGAAAAAAAACGAGGGACAATGACGAGTAACGTATATAACAGAAAAGAAAGAAAAAAAATTACTCATTATTGAGTAATGTTTTGCTTTTAGCTGTTTGTTTTCTGACCAATAAGCAAAAAATTGAGCTCTTTAAATTCGCAAATTCCTTACGTTTTTTGGAGAACAGGGTCCAGTTGTCTCTATCTAAGACCAACGTACTTACGTTGAATTTAATTAAATGAACTTGAATAATGCGTCTCGATTTTTTATCTTTGAAAGGCCATAAAACTGAGAAATTTGGAGGCAAGTCGAGCATAAATAGCGCTATTTTTTCTAGCACCGATTTATCGAAAGAATTTATGATAACTGTCTTACAATCGTGAGATTTCAGTGTTAGCCAAAAATGTTCGGAATCTATGATTGCTGGAAACGGCCCGAAAGAATTCTTGGTTTCGGATAGCCGGTTAAAGCCTCTAATGAAACCAAAGAATTTAGAAGAATCTCTGAATCTTTCGGGGATAAAGAGAACGCACGTTTGGGTAAGTTTGAAACCTAATTTTTTGAATAAATTTTTTGTCGGTGTCATGAATGGGGGATTTTTGTTCTCTGACCAAACTTTGCTTGGTACAAATTTAAACTGGACCGGTAGGTCCATTTTCTTTTGAATCGCTGACTTTAATCTAGACAAAATTTTTAGTAGTTTGAGGTTTTTTAAGGAAAATGATTCCATTTTAAATTTTAATGTATTCGAAACTACGTAAATGATTACCACTACTTTTATTTCTTTGGCCTCGACCAAGTCCGATTTTCCTTCCGAGTTCAAAAAACTCGGTTTGATATCATAAATTCTCTCCCAAATCTCGTTAACGGTCTTATTAAATTTAGGGAAATTGGAAATGAAGACGTCGGAGTCGTCTGTGTTCCAAATGTAAAAGGCATTTTCCGTGTTCTGGTGGAAATTGAAAATGTCGTTAAAGTCTAGTGCTGGAAGCCGGTTCCAAGGTATGAGTCTAACATTTGAAAATTGCCACCATTCGGGTCTGAGATAGAGAGAAATCTTCTCCGTTTTAGGCCATTGTTTTTTGTATATAATATTCCGGACTAGTCTAGGGGAATTTAGAATATTAAAGAGCACTGTGTTCCTCAACAACATGTTTTTGGCCAATTTTTCATGTCTTGAGGCTTGAATAAGTGGCCAAAGTTCAGCGTCTACAGTGTAATTGTGGTTTACCCATGTAACGATACCTACTATTTGTTGTAGGTTTTTCACCGATATTGTGCTTTGGAGAAAAAACATTTTGTGTTTTGTACACAAGGTGGACCAGAAGTCTACTTGGGCTTGGGTATTCTGGTTAATTATAAGGTCGAATAAAGTTTTGTCCATAATTTTGAAAATTTGGGTGATTTTAAAACAAAGGTTGTCTAGGGATTTTTCCATGACAGTAAAGTATGAATTCTCGTAGCAAGTGTAGAGTTTAAAGCCCAAGTAATCGGCGTAATTTTTAAATTGGAACTGAGATTTTTGTATGTTTAACGTGATACCCAATTTGATGAAAACTAGCGAAATTAAACGCATTATTGGGGCTAAATTGCCTATGTTCCATGACCACTTTAATAAGGACCCTTTTCGACAGGCGATTATAGTATCATCAACCCATGTTTCGTTTACCGTGGCCAGTTCTGTGAGGTTATTCCTTAATAACTCGTCGTGTAATTCTAGTCTAAATAGTGACATTACAAGGGAGTTAAAAAACGGTGAGTTTTTTAACCCGAAAACTGGCACGGTAAACGAAAGAACTAAGCCTCTCCAGACGAAGGCCAAATAAGGGATGGTTTTGGGCCCCAAAACTACACTGTAGAAGCTGCATTTATTGTCCAATGTGATGGGAGCTTCGATTTGGCTCAGAACTAGTGACAAGTCGAGGGCAGTAAACATGGTAAAAGTGGTAAGCCCAGTGGCTGAATTCAAGATCCAGTTATCGAGGACCATTCTGGTCCTGGCTTTCGCCTTTTTCGACACGGGGTCGAATCTACATTCATGAACTGTATGTAGATTAGAAATTATTTTACAATAATTAATAGTGTTCTCGTCAGACACTGGGCCGAGCACTATGGCTGCCTTCCGTTTTATTAATTCTAAAATGTCAGGGTCCACTTTAGAATACTCACTAATTAGTGAGGGGCGCTCGTTGAGAAAGTGCGTAGGTTTCCAGGGGCCGGAAAAATACACAGTATCATTTTTTCTAGAGCCCTGGCGCATAAACGGGATGTGATAAATTGACCCGTCGGGAAATCTATTAGACTTCCATTTTATTTGAAATTCGTCCCTTTCGACTCTATTAGATGAAATATATTCTTTATCGAGGTGTGTTGAGAAAGAGTATCTTTGGTTGACGATTTTCAATAAGATATCTGCGTCATGTAATAGAGCTTTGTGTTTATTCACTAGGGGAATGACAAATTCTTTCATAACGTTAGTTCGGCCGACTGAGAAATTAGTGGCGCTAAAAGCGAGAAGATTTTTCCTTTCAATATGGTCATCGTTTTTAATTTTAGCTACCTCTTTTTTCATTCGAATTTTCATAAAGTTTTTATTCAAATAGGTTTTCGGAAAAATAGAGGAGTTGACTTCAAAATCAGAGAAAGAAAAAACGGAAGACTTTGACAGGTAAGTTTTTTCGCGTTCTGAACAGTTATATAGGTCGAAAGAAAATAATGGTGTTTCGACGGGGTTTCTTTCTTCGAAAGTGACGAGTGGAATTTTTTCATCCAACACCATAAGGCCGTCTTTAGAGAATCGTGTTCGTAGTGACATGATTACTGCGGCAGCGATAATATCACTGAAAATTTTTAGAGTTATAAAGGATATAGTAAAAGAAGTTTTACAACATTAAAGCGGAAAAAATTTAGGAAAGTGGCTTTTATCCTCTGTCAACCGTCTTTCGATATAGAATTCTGGAATCGAGAGTATAAATGAGCGATGAAAATCTCACCTTGATTCGTTGTCGACGTGGTTAAACAGCAGAAAGTCGTCGAGCTGGTCTAACGACATTTGTGGAGGTTTAACTTGGAACGACAAGTCGCAATGGTCAGATTGAGCATCCTGAAAGGAAAAAGATAACACCGGATCAGGATCCGGTGTTGAAATCTTCATTTTTAGAAAAAAATGAAGAAAAATAAGCTACTGAAACCGAAAAGTTGAAGTAGCGTAGCTTCACTACTTCATGTGTATGGATGAATACATGACTATAAATACTAGCTCCACCCTCCAGTGTTAGTAATACGTCGCTCATGGGTGTTACCCAAAGCGACGTATGACTAACCCTTATACGCCTTAAATTGCCGAAAAAGGCTTCCTAATTCCTCTTATGTACAGCCGTCCCACCGCGAGTTATTAAAGCAAAACAACTTTTTTAATGCCACCCTTTCCCTTCATATGATCGTGTGATTAGACAATATTTTGGAATTAAGTATACGTCGAACGTTCGTTAGCGGTCCGTTAAACTATAATTTATGCCACATGTTTAACAATTCAATGAAATTCTGATAAAATTTGTGTTTAATTAAAAATAATTGACTCTAATTGGAAACACAAGCTCTCCACGAGTAATATCGAGGTCGAACAATGTTTAAGAGCGCATGCGTAAACATATTTTTTATCTACAACTGTTGTTCCTGAACATGTGATTACATTTCTACTTTTAAAGTACAAAAATTAGACTAAACAATTATCATTATCAACATATTGTGTGGTTTCTATTTTTGTCTACAGGTTGGAAAGCGTGTTAGGGAATGTTTTTAGATTCTACGAATAAATAACGTTTTGATATACTCGTTTTGTGTTTTTAACTCCCAAGATGAACGAAAGTTTATTGGGAATAAACCTTTGTATAAAGTAAACCTGAGAGAGACAACAATAAGTAATGGTTGGCTCAAAAAAAAACTGGCAATGCCATTCTACTCAAAATCGAAAAGTTGATTAGAGGCCTAAGTCAGTTTTGCGCCTCATGAGTAATTTATCACGTGACCTGTTGAACTTGGCGCAAAACTGACCTAGGCCCCTATAATCTACTTTTCGATGCTTAGTAAAATGGCATTGTCTGTTTATTTTTAATTTTTTAAGCCAACCATTGCTTATTTTTTCTCTCTGAGGTTTCATGATATAAAAATACAAGTTGCTAAGTTTAAAAATTGACTACACTCCTTGAGGGTTTATGTGCCCGGGGTTTATGTGCCCACTTAGCCCCGATGGATGGTTTATGTGCCCACTTTTTGAGGAAAAGTTTTCCACGAATCCCGCCCACGCATGAGGGTTTATGTGCCCACTGAGTCATTTTCATAATTTCAAAATCTCTTTTTTGTATCGACCGACAAGTGATAAATAAATTTTTTCTATTTTTTTTGCCATTTTGGACTAAGTTTTGTCATTTTATATTCAACAAGAACAAGATGAACAGTTTATGCACTGAAATTTGATACAAATCCTCAAATTTGATACAANATTTATGTACCTTAATACAAGTTCATTAAACAAAATTTAACTCTACCAATTAAACCAAGAACCTAATTTTTGGTCGCGTGAATTCATTTATTTTTCTAAATTCTTCTAACTTTGTTTTCGTTAAAGGCAGTGAGTAAAATTGAACTTGTATTCAGACTAATCTAATCTAGATTAATATCCTTAAAAAAGTCGGTAATTGAGGGGATGGCATTTTCTTTGAGCAGTAAAAGAAACTTGAGGCCTCGGTGAAATATTTCCAGATCTTTCGCGACATCTTGCGCATTAATAACGACATCTTCGGGCACGCCGGCTGTTCGGGCAGCATGAAATCCGTGACTCTTGGGCGCAGATCCGTTTGACAATGTGTACAAAAATGTCACATTTTCAATACCATTTTCGTCCTTCTCCACATGACATTGCATGTGCTGACTGATACAACCTGGAGGTGGTTTGTGACTGAGTT
>SCLG01000133.1:310166-332528 GCA_004367875.1 Oikopleura albicans
CCGATTTTTCCTAAAGAATCAAACGTTCTCGTTCGGACGGTTTTTGTGAAAAATTATTAAATTAAACCGTCTAGGACTAGGACCATTTTTAAAATTTATTTTTGATCTAAAAAGGAGCGCTGTGGGGGCATGTGTTGAGCTATGGTTTTATTTTATTCATAAGATGGTCCGACAAACACTTCTGTAATGACCGGCAAAGCTTGAGATTAGTTGTTACCGTACGTTCACAATAAAGTAGTAATTTCCGATCACACTTTTTTGAGAGAACAGGGTGATTCCCACTCTTAAAACGAAAAAAGTCCCGACCTTCTTGCTGTGCATATTGCGTTTCTGAAACACGTGCACATCAGGGCAGTCATACAGTACGACGACTCGTACATATCAAGGCAGTCGGTCATCATCATGGTACAATATTTTTCTGTTTTGTCAGACAACTTTTTAGATTGGATTTTCGGATTCAAGCAGTACATTTTGGGTCGAGGGAAAATTTCGGAAATTCCTAAGAGATTATTTGTATTTTGATTATTCAAAACTTAACATTTGGTAGTCTTAGCAGCCTCGTAACTTTTGCTGAAAAAGTGCACATCAAGGCAGTCCTGCACATTAAGGCCCTTGATTCAAGGGTGCATATCAAGAAGATCGGGAGCCCAGACTCGGTACTGTAGACAGGATGCGCAGTTATCTTGCGAACTTGGTCCTCGAAAAGTCGCAAAATAAGCGTTTTTCGCAAGATAACTGCTCAATGCGTAGGCGAAAACGGTGAAAACCCCAAAAACGAATTTTGATATTTTACCACTCTTTATTTTGGTTTATTATTATTATTTTTAAAGTTTTATAAAAATAAGCGAGTCGAATTTTGGACGTTTAACCGCCTGGTCGAACCCACTTGTCGAACAATGCAAGTATTATTATGAAAAAAATTGTAGTTTAAGATTTATTCAGAGAAAAATAGTAACTTTATTTTAAACAGAATATTTGTCCCAAGATAACTGCTCAGTGCGTGAGCGGAAGACGTGAAAATTTTTTGATGAAAAGTCAAGATAAGGGTACGAGCCTCGTACTACGAGCGGCAATTTTCGCAAGATAACTGCGAACCCTGTGTATTATAGTAACATAATTTCTTCTAAGAATTCGTTATAAATTATTATATGAATCAGCAATTAATGTATGGATTGTGTATAATTTATGTATGTATAACTTATCCAGCGAAGTGTTTTATCCATTTATGATCCATTTTTTTATGTTCATTCAAATATGAATTTCCTTTCTCGTCCATAATAAGAACTCAGCCGACTGTCTTCAGTATTCAATTGTTTTCTTTGATCAATTATTAAGAAAATAAGTTTATTATATTACGCTTGGATCAGATGAACTAACTTTATACAGCTTTAGAGAATAATAGTTGGCCTTCACAAAATTGCTTTTCCGGGTAAAGTACTATCACGTGTGTAATGTTTGACAATTCAAATATATCTTACCATAATTACAATTATTTTTGTTCACTTTTAGTAGTCATATTTCTTGAATATATATTTGGAAATTGCAAGACTGTGCATTAGGGTGCCCAAGCTTTTTTCGAACGTCTTCAAATTAATTTTATTTGTGTACCAGATGATAAAGCATGGTCCGTGGATGAAAAAATTCAGCATGCCCCAGATTTTTTCAAGATTTTCAACATCAAAATTTGTATTTTTTTTCTTTTTGAGTCTAACAATATATATACATTCGGAATCAGTGATTTAAGCACTTTCATTTGGGCTCAAGCGGAGAAAAAAAAATTGTACTTTTGAAAATAGAACTTTTGAAAACTACTACTTGGCGTTTTACATGAATTTCCGCCGTTTTTTCTTTTGTATTTTCTAGATAGCCAAAGTTGAGTTTTTCCGCACGTCAAAAACTTGACTTTTGTAAAGCGCCAAGTAGTAGTTTTCAAAAGTTCGGTCCATTAACCTTTCAAATATTTTATTCAGTTTGTATTTTGCAAAATTTTTTAGCAATTCATATGGCGCCAAGTTTCATAACTATTCAGCGTTTAATTGCCAAAACTAACTACTACTACTATATTTTCTACAATTTGCATACTATTTTATTTGCAGTCTTTCAATGATCAAAGGAAGCCTCCGGAGGTGAGTAATTGACCATTAGTCATTGGACTCTACATTTTTTTCAAAAACGTCATGGCGGCAGATTGAGTACATAAACAGCTGAGTGGAGCTTCATACATATTTAAAAAAATGTTAGACAAAAAATTAATATTGTGGGTTTTTGCAAAGTTGCGGGAATATAAATGTTAACAATGATTGCCAATTATCATTATGGACGCTTTAAAGAGAATACTTACTGTATATGTAATTCTGGACGTCGATACAGACTATGCGAAATTTACCAAAAATAGGCCAAATGGCATTCCAAAGTTAGTTGAAAGACATTATAAATCAAGCTTAATGCTAATTTAAGCTAATTTTGTCGTTTTAACTCATCCATGATATTGTACTACAGTCCTTACTTCTTTTTCGGACGCTTTTTCCGTCAAAATGGGGCGATTCTAATAGAAAAATGNTTTTTTTTGTGACGATGCTCCTTTTTCGGCTGCTATTTTTGAGAACCGAAAACGTCCGAAAAAGGAGTATGGACTGTATGATAATTGTGTACCACTTGTATGGTGTAGAGAAAAATTATTTACTGACCATTTTTGTGGTCAGGGGTGGTCGAATGGGCGGACAGAAGCAGTTAAGCGACCTAATTCAAAGATCTTGAGAAAAGTTTCCTCGGGATCAGTTTATACATAAAATCGGACAAAATTTGTTTATTTGACGCAATTTCTGAGTAATTTTTGAAAATTAATTCTTTTTGAAAAAAATATTCTCACAGTTTGTAAAACAGCATGACTATGCAATAAGCCGTTGAAAGCCAATGTGGCAATTTACTGTTAACCGATATGATGATCTCATAATTTATTTCTCAACTGTGTTGAGTCGAATATGACGTACGGTACTAGCGTGGCTCAAATAGCGTTATCACCACTAACCTTTATTGAGGATTTTACTGTAAGATAAAAGTGTTTGACATACTAGTTATTATCATCGTTATGTTAATAACCACTTACAACTCCAGAATACCAGTTGTATTTTATCAAAAAATATGGAAAAAATTTTCCCCCCAAAATTAGTGTTTAAACTTTAAAGTGTCATGATCTCAGACCTTATAACCAGACCCCCTGTAATAGCACACTTCCCTTGGGAGTTAAAGCTACAGGAGGGGTTGGTTATAAGTTCAACCATTTGGACCGTTTTAAGGTCAAGTCAGTTGCTTTTTGAGAATCATCTTTTTTGGGAAAAAAACATCTTTAAAAACATGTCTTTTTAAAAAAATTTTTGGATGAAGCAGATTCCGACGCATGTGTCGAATTCTGCTTCTAAAACGAGCGTACTCGGCGCAAATATTACATATAATTTTGTTAACTATGAATCATTAATTATATTTTTTAATTAATGATCATAATTAAAAATTATCTTTTGTTTACTCACCTGTCATTCTGAAAAGTTCAAATCGACGCTGGCGTGACATGATCAATAGTACACACCGGATTGTCTAGGGTTAAACTTGAAACATGGACGGGTTTCACAGGATCCACATTTTGACATCAATCAGCTGGTTTTCGCCATTTTGTTGAAACTTTGATTCACTCAGTAGGCCAACAATTATAATTTTATTAAATATAAGACTTAAAATCAGATTCTCGATACAAATAGAGACCCGGTATTCTAAGAAGCGTTTCTTGTTTATAACGAATATTTTGTTGGACTGACGATAAAAGGTAGAGTGTTTCGCAAATCAAAAAAAAAACAATTGATTTTGGTGAAGTTACATGTATATTATAATTTTAAAATTATATATCAACTACGACGCATAGTTACTGTAGTTACTACGTACTACAGCCCTTACTCCTTTTTGGCACGATTCCATTACTGGAAAATAGCGTCCGAAAAGGAGCATCGTCACAAAAAAGGATCATTTGTTGTCCAACCCGACTCTTTTTACCCTGATAAATTTCCCGAATGAAGTCGCTTACAATAGTCAAATTACCGGTAAAATACAAAATTTCGGGCATTGACCGGAAAATAATGCATCGACGGATTTTAAATATAATTCATTTGAAGTATCACCGGGCACAAAACAATTTGTTTACTCTAGTAGCGAGGTAATTAGCAAAGTATGGGCGGTCAACTTTACGCTAATTTCCACAGTTCACCCTAGCTACGGCGGATCCTTAACGGCACGTGTATTGTATAAATACGTGCCGACTCGATTGTCACTGAACTTAAATACTTAAGTGGTCTTCAGATTTTGAAGTTCAGATTGGTCTTTCGAATAATTTCTCACAAATAATAAAAAAAAACTTTTAGATATGAATGGTCTAATAATTAGACTTAAATTCCAAGTCTTTTTTTACATAACTTGAGAAAGAGCGGATAAAATAGACATCGAACAATTCAACAGAAATTCCGTCACAGCATTCCGGCTAGTATTGAAAAGTATAGTACAGTCTTACTCCTTTTTGGGACGATTGTTACTTTTTGGGACGCTTTTTCGGCGGAAATGGGGCCATTCTAATAGAAAAATGAACTCTTTTTGTGACGATGCTCCTTTTTTGGACGCTATTTTCGAGAACCTAACAGTGTTAGGCTAACACGTCCCAAGAAGTAGTAAGGACTGTACTAGATTAAATATAGTAATATTGATAATTAGATTAATGGAGATTTGTATAGATGGGTATTCGAAAGATCGAAAATTAAGGAAGTTACCCCCTACCCGACTAGAAGCCAAAAATGATCTGGAAACATACACAAAATTACCTATAACCACCATAAAGGATTTTACATTTTTTCATTTCGTTTTTTGGCTCTTAGACACCTAATTGTTACATTTTTTTAATTTTTGTTTTCGATTGTTGGAATCTCCGTCTTTGATTACCCCTAGAATATATCCATTTTCCGATGACTTTGATTTTTTTTTGTTTTGCTTAATTTGTTTTTTATACAAAAACTTAACCGAAAAACTGAAAAAAAGTTGAACAATTCACTAGAAATTCTGTGAAAGCATTGAGAGCAGTATTGAGCTTCAAGCTGTACTGATTTGAGCTTAGCTGAGCATTTTTTGGAAGAAAGAGGTTTTATTTTACCTGTCTCCTACTTAACTATAATAACCTCCCACAACATAATTAAATACAGTAGCTCATTATGAAAGCGTACAATAAGATGGATAATAGTGAAGTATAAAACAATAGTGTTATTTTATTGTTGAGAAATTTGGCATTCTTTTTAAACGTGTGTAAAGTTATGTGATGACAAACATTATAGAACAACAATTATGGTAACCTTCGTACAGATAGTAACCTTTGTATAAATAATACCATTTGCATCATATTTTCGTAATAAATGAACAAAAATACGAGAAATTCATTTTGGAAAAGTAAAACACGTATGATATAAGGTTGTTATTGTAAGCGTAACCAAAAAAGGAAGAAATTCTTATTTGTTTTTTCGCGTTGTTATGGTAAGGCGGCCAATCAAAAGTGGCAGCGCGAGACAATCAAGGTGTTACGCTTAGAATAGCAATTATAAGACCCTAGCAAATTTTGTACATAAGGCGGTTTAATAATATCTGGTTCTATTTAGTTAACATATTGGAATATAAAATTATGTCTTTTGGAAATTTGAAAAAATGTAATTTTTTTCTGGGAAAATCTGCACGAAAAATTCTAAATTGGAATTATGGTCGTAACTAATTTATAGAGGACTAAGAGTTGAATAAACCATTTAAGGTCGTTTTGGACCTTATAACCTGTCGAAATCAAATACAATTTATTTTTATATTATTTTAAAATATTTCCTTCAGCGTTCTTTGTGTTTAACATTCCATTCACATTTTTGATAAACACATTTCCTTAACAATAAGACTTTATCTATTATTGAGTTCATAACGCCCCGGTTTAACCTATCGATACCGCTTCGACCAATTAAGCTCGTTTTTTATTAGTCTGAAATTCAGATTCAGAATGTTACAAAAATTTATGTTAAAAACAAATCATACTTTAACATGGGTTTGTCAAATCGCCAATCCAATACCATAAAAATCATTAAATATTTTTTTACATATTTAAAGAGCACATAAAACTATAGAGGAGTTGACCGAACAATTGAGGTCATTTTGAATCATATTTATAATCGTATGTATAAATAGAATCTGAAATTACTCAAAAGAGAAACATCTAAAGAAAGACAATTTTCAGAACTAAAATTTGAATTATGTATCAGAGATGTGACAGTTCTGTAATTTTTTAACGGCCGAATACGATGTGAAATTATTTGGCACCACGGTTTTTCAAAGAAAACGTTTTTTCCGGGAATTAACCAAAAAACTTTTTCCCTGTAATTTTCGAAAAAGTGAATTTCAAAGAAAAAAATATTCAGATAAAACGTCTTTCGTAAAATTGAAAAAACTGACAAAATTGAAATAAACCTTTATAAAGCTTTAACCGCCCGGCACCATCAACACGAGCGAGTCACCGATTAAGGATTTTTTTCAGAGAAAACAAAATCCCATGAGCCAATTTTGGGGCTCCAAATCGCTTAGTGGTACCATGGGGGTTAAATCGCTGTTCTTTAGGGGATTACTTTTAAATGACCGCTCGACCAAATTATTTCATAATTGTAAATTCTATAAAATACACGATTTTACAAAGAGACCATAAAATCTTATAACCTCTCAAAGCCCTGTTATGTCCAAAATATAGCTCGGCTATTGTAAAACTAACTTTAGGTTAAAATAGGGATAAAATCTTGACTTTTCAAAGTGTTCAGGCAAAAGCTTTTTGGCCCGAGATATTTTGCTGACGCGATTTATTTCATTTGAAGGGCCACCCATGTATGCTGATTGACACATTCCTTGCCTTTATGACTCTTTCAATTTGAAACTTTAAAATCTAAATTAGATTCTAAATCAGATCTATTTAATATAGACAACCGAAATTAAATTATAACAAAATGTGCCAAATGACACATACTAAGCAGTTACAGACCGCCTATGAATTCCATGCCACTAACAACACTGTTGATTTAATTCAATTTTTTAAATCAATGTACTTTTTTTACTCAGTATCTCATATGTATGAATTCTCGGCGTTTTGTCTTTCGTATTCTCTAGATTCCATTTTTTTTACAAAAAAAGATGTTTCTGAAAGTCTTATGTATGAATCATACAGTATGATGCAGTTAGACCGTAGAGCACGAATTTGAAATAGAAAATATGAAAGAGCTAATAGGACATTTTCAGCCACTAAACAGCATTTATTGACTCCAAAATGCCTTTCGCGGTAAAAAAAAACTCTTTACCGCCAAAACATGTCGCTTTTATTATTATTTAAAATTCCTGATCTACGATTCGAACGGAATAACTACATCATTTTCTTCCTTATTTTTTTGTATTATTATACTTGTTATTTTCAGGTTTTCAGGAGTTAAGCCTATATTAATAGAACATTTATTTTAGACTTTGAGAATGCGATGGTGTGTTGCTGTACTAGTTTCAAAATTGTCGGCTGGTATAACAAGCATAGTCACCCAGGACGAGAAAGGCTTGTCAACAAAATTGCACCCACCAGTGGCATTTGAGGCCAATAGGTGGTGCAATATGGAACACTACTCGTGGCATGATAGCTCACGACATAAACGAACATGTCAAGAATACAAAATGAAAAAGTTATGTAATGAAAGTGGGGAGGATAATGGCCGATGGAGTGCGCGAGTTATACAACAATATGCCAACTTTGGATTTAGTGGTCTAAATTGTCCACAATGCGGATGTAAATATCCTGCGCCGCCACAGGTTAAACTTGAAGATTCGGCTTGTGACGAATTTGATCTCTGGTATAAATTAAACCAATTTGGACATCACAATCAGTATATTGGCTCATACAGGAAATGTGATTGGATAAATAAACCTCAGAGACACAGTAATGCATCTTTTGAATAATAGGATTACTATTACTCCAGTGTTTATAATTAATCACAGTCATTCATTTTTCGTTCAACCTACTAACGCATTTTCATAACGAAAACACATTATACAGATCCTATTTTACTTTATTAACCTCTAATCGCCAGGCACTCTTAAGCAATTTGGTGAACATAAATTGTCGAAAAAACGGGTCTTATTTCGTATTTTTACGTGAAATTCACAAAATTGACAAGCGTTATCTGTTATAAAAAAAACTTATTCTCCGAAATTAACTCTGAGTCGATATTTTCGTGGCAAATAAATTAAAGCTAAAGCAGGAAATGTGATTGGATAAATATACTGAATTCATTTTCAATTATTAACATTTAACCTCCTGGCGCCATTAATCGATTTGGTAGCTACTAATTGCCCGTTACGCTTTTCAGAAAATATCCAGAATGTCGTTAAATAAATTCTTCATAAAACGACTTTTAATGCTTAATCTTATTAAAGGTTATATAATATATATAATATAATTTATATTGAAAATCAACATCAATTGAAAATACTAAATGGTAATAAAACAATGGGAATAACCTTAGCCAATAAGTATAAAATTTCAAACCAAATGTTTTGCCGTTTTAAATTTACCGTTAAATTTAAGCCGTACCATACGAGTCGTATGTATCCCACTTTTGCGCATGATTTTGACCGAATAAGCATGAATAAACTTATTTTAAATATGATCGAACGAGGACAATAATAATTTTGCCGCTGAATTTTACAACAAATTATTAAAGTACTTTATTAGTATATGAAAAACGTCGTGGTTGCAAATTTGCAAAGAGAGATGTTTTAACCGTCACCCAACGGGTCGTAACTATTAGTTAGATGACCTCATTATTAGGCTTTTAAATAAACCTAGGGCCCAAATAATGACGTCATCTAACCAAAATTATTTTATGTGTTACAATATTCTTCCACAATAAAAAAAATATATTCGTATAAGCATGCATGTAGGTGGTCTGTGGGTTTGTTGACGGTAGTATTTAAAAAACGCGATAAAAGTTTTAGTCGACTAGATAAACTACATTTTTATGATTTGTCATCACAATGAAAAGACAGCTGGCAAATGTTACGTTTAATGGGCATAATGTATACAAACTCAAAGACTATTTGATTTTTGTGGTTAGCGATGGGCCAACGTGGTTGATAACAAGTTTATCGGCCGGCGCGCGATTTCAATTTAAACTCGAAAATCGCCAAACAGAATGTCCGGCACTAGAGGTCGCTGGTCAAAATCGATGGGAGATGTGGAATCGACATCCATATCGACTGAAAAAATCGACCAAATCAAAAGACGATTATTATTATGAACTATCCCAATGGCAAGTATTAGAACCGGCACTAGGAGCGCGTTTAATTTTGCGCATATAAAATAATTTGAAAATTCATTGAGAGCAAAGTGTTGAAAATAAGGTATAAATTATACAGGGTCTTGCCAAGCCCAAAAAACCTGATTTGACCTCATAATCATTTGGAAAAAATGGAGTTTTCCAAAAAAAAATGTCAAAATACATGATTTTATATAAAAAAAAAGTGTAAAAAGCCCTAATTTTTATAGAACAACACTGACTTGACCTAAGTGCAAAAAAAAAAAAAACTGACCGTATAACTTATACCATAATATGATACAGGGGTCTGGTTATAAAGCCTCAAGTTGTGAGCGTTATAAGGTCAAGTCAGTTTTTTTTTTGCACTTAGGTCAAGTCAGTGTTGTTCTATACAAATTAGGGCTTTGTACACTTTTTTTATATAAAATCATGTATTTTGACACTTTTTTGGGAAACCCCATACTTTATGCAACTTATACGCTATAAGTTATAGTCTATAACTTATACGGTATAAGTTATACCATGTAAAGCTTTATAAATTGCATAAAGTTTATATACATACAATTTAAGGATAAAAATTGAACGCAATATAGCTTTAAAGAAGGAAATTATTAATACAACAGATATGCTTTCATGTCGGGAATATCACGGCGTTCGAAAAATCACCACTCAGGGAAAGGATGTACTCGATGGAATTTTCAATACAGTCCTGTTCGACATTATTCAACATAGCCTCAATGATTCTTCACGCTTTAAAAATGACCTGAAAATGAGTGAACAACGCGCAAAAATAAAGCAATCCATCATGCTAAATAATATTATGTAAGTTAAAAAACCAACCGCAATTTTAAGTGAGCGCATTTTCTAATGAAACTATTAAAAATATTCTCGATCTTTCTCTATTGTATATTCATGAAAAGGGACTATCGTTTTTTCTCTTTTCTGCATTATCGAAAATTAGGCACCGCGGTTTTTCGTAGAAAACTTTTTTGTGAACTTCACCAAAGAAATTTTTTAGTCTTTTCAAAAGAAAAATAAATAATGTCCTTACTCCTTTTTCGGACAATTGATCGCTTTTTCGGCCAAAATGGGGCTATTAGGCCTAATAGAAAAATGATCCTTTTTCTGACTATGCTCTTTTTTCGGACGCTATTTTCCAGAACCGAAAATGTCCGAAAAAGGAGTAAGGACTGTAAAACGTTTTCGGGGAAGATTTCAAATAAGCCCCAGTTTACGAATTGTGTTTTTTTTCTTCGAAAAAAGTCATTTGAAGAACAAGTTTTTTCACTGACCGGGTTTTTTTCACTGAAAACTCTATTCGAATAAAACTCGTAGTGCCCGCAAAATGATTAACCACTGTGGTTACTCACCAGATTTACTGTTTGCATGGGAATTCCGCATCATACGATCACTTTTGGCACCACCAAGTCTAATATTTTGTTTGATTTTACTAATCCATAGTAATTATTAGACAGGGCCTTGGTGACCAAAAGTGACTTTTTGCTGCTGCGGGTCTTATCGCGTAAAACAGTAACCAGTTAAAATTGTATGAAAAATACTTTTTAATTCTGGCTCACCCTTCCCAAATCTCTTTAAATTTATGTGAGTAAATACTGTACTTGATTTACTTAACAACCAGATAAAATTTATTTACTTCGCATTAAAATTATTAAACCTAATAAATTTTAATAAAATGTTTTATAGAAAGGTACAGAACCGAATGGTTTATCTCTGGCATAAAAGCGAATGTAAATTCAAGAATAAATATCTTCCGGACAACAATGTGGCCGCCGGATTTGTCGAGGAGTTAAAAAAGCTTCCAAAGTTAACATCCTCAAAGTTACTATGTGAACCATTGGAGAAATACATAATGGCTACATGGACACGACTTGGAAAACACCGAGAAAAAACCAAAGGTGGTGTTTTAGTGAAATCAAATAAAATACCTGATTGACTCATATTACTGGTACTCACTTAAAGTGGTACCAGTACCGTGGTTACTATAGTATTTAAAAAAACCGTTTTTCGGAAAACGAGTATCGAAGAAAACGATTATAAAAAAAACGATTTTTCTTGTAAATTTAAATGAAATTACAATGTAAATTCGAAAACCAAGAAAAAAATCTTCCGAAGACAGCTTTTTTCGAAAAATCCTTTTTTCTGAAAGATCACGGCGCCCTATAATTTTTCGCCCTTAAATTTCGGTTACACCACCTACCTACGTAAGTTAACAAAACTTTGGGAAACAAGGTGTTAACTTACGTGAATTTTTTTAACTTACGTGGTGTTAATTTACGTAGGTAGGTGGTGTATATTAAATAACTTATACACCACCTACCCCCAGAACTTAACACCCCTAAAATTAACAAAACTGTTACGATATCGGTTGTTACGGTATGTAAGCTATTCTAGTAAAAAATCAGAATAAAAAGTTACATTATATTTCCCTAAATAACCACCTAAGGCAAACTTCTCATGAAGCTGCATTCGCTATGCCCCAGGCTTGAGAAACTGCTTAGACGAGTGTCACTGTAGAAATGGCCGTTCGATGGTTTAACTCCCAAACATCAATGACTGGTCTATCAAAAGTCGAAGAACATTCAAGAAACAATGTTATTCATAAACATGTGCTGCCGTTTGACACGTTATGTGCCGTTTGACACGTTATGTGCCGTTTGACACGTTATGTGCCGTTTGACACGTTATGTGCTATGCTATGTAAGATGCCACTGCATATTAGAAGAAACGACGTTCTTCGTGATAAAAAACGATTGTATTCTTAAATAGTCTAAAATAAAAAAAAACATATTTATGCGAAATTATTTTTAGTGTTTTTATTTAAAAACTTTCGGATTGCTATTGCGGTGATTAACTATAATAGTTTATAGTTATAATAATTTATTCAAGTCTACAGATGTATAATTCTGTATTTTGGGCTGAAAATCGGCCAATAATAAATAAAAGTACGTTTTTGAGTACACGGTGGGGTGGGTAAAAAGTCCTAAAAAGTATTTTTTTTTATAGAAAAAGGGGGTGATTTGCCTACAAAAGCTAAACACATGATTTGTATAAACATAAAGAGCATACGACCTGAGTGGGAAAAAAGAAAATAAAAGCTTATAACTTATAACGGACGAAAACTAAATCCGATTTCCTGAAAAAATATCCAAAAAAGTACTTCTTTTTCTTAATTTTTGACCGATTTTTAGCACAACTACTGTAGGCTGTAGATTTCATTCACTTATTCGACTTATGTAACGGCAGTGAATATAGCGTAAATTAGGTTGTTCCCCAAGTTGCCACACTTTTGGTTTCCATTTTTAACGAATAAGCAAAGAAAAAAGCGTGATTTTCAGTAAGAACGTGGCAAGTTAGGGTTTTGGGGGGTTTTCAAAAGTCAAAACAAACAAAAATCAAAAGAAAAAAAAAGAAAAAATATATCAAAAAAGTTCTAATTGAGTGCCGCCCTCTGCTGCGCGGCAACTTAAATTAGCGCCAACTTAGCGCCAACTTAAATTACATTATGTCAACGAAGATATGAATATCTCCGACAAATACAAATTTTGTGAAAACATACATTGTACCGTATGAGTAAATGAATAAAAAGATTTTCGTCACCAATCCTGACTACTGTAAAGATGTTGTTTTTTAGGAAAATTCAAACAACATTACTATTGACCCACCGGCCAAAATCATGTTCGAATCCTACCCGAAAATTACGCAGAAAATAAAGGTGTTGAAGAACTTGGGCTGGACAATTAAGTGTAAAGATAGGCGTTTTGATAAACTTTGAAGACATTAATTGATATTTTGACACTTCAATTTGATCTGACAAGGTATTATCGAAAAAAATAAGGACACTTCGAAATATGGCCCATATTATATGGTTCAAAATTGCACAGAGAATATTTGGCTCACCACTTTAGTAATTTTCAGATGAAGCGATTCCATTTGTTCATCTGATTAGTTTTTTCGTCGTATTTTTCACATTTTCTGGATCTTTTATTGTCGGTTTCATTGCCATAATGGCCGACGAGTTTACTCCAAGATCTTTTAACTGTTGATAAAATTCTTCAGCTGTACCAAATATTTTTTGATCTAGCAGTACTTGAATTTGCTGCGCAATACGTTTTTGCTCAAAATCCGTGAAATAAATTGATTCCCGATCGACATCGAAGTTTTGTTTTAATACCTCAAAGCTTTGCAAAATGTTCGATTTCCAACGTTTTCTTACAGTTCCAAAATCGTTCAAGTTTCCAGATTTTTGCAATGTCGAAATAGTTAATACACCACGAATAAAACTGACGATAAATATTCGCCGTGTTTCCGTTGCCAATTCTTCAGAAAAAGGTGTGATTTTCAATTGGTCTGGTTGGCCACTTGCAATAATCCCATTACAAAATCCGGTATTTGCCGCCGATAAAAAGGGATTTTCCGACTTCAAACGGATGTCTTCTTTTCGTTGGAGCATTGCTGTTTTCATCATGAAAACGGACTTCCTAAATATGAGTTTAATTATGTAAGTCCATTAGATACAAATTATAGTACACTCTTTGCGGGTTCATCCAGTCACTCTCGTTTTCAAAAACAGATCCACACACACATGGCATAGGCGGACGAGAAAACATGAGAGAACCTGCTTAGCTGTAAAGTTTTTTGGCAAAAAACGGCCGAGCGAGAAAACGGCCGGATTAAATCCGCGTAACTTATCCCAGATTAAGGTTCTAATATTAAATTTAATGAATATATTTGATATGTTTCCTTAATTTACGAATTTTAGACTTGAAATTTTTTGTCGATTTTAGTAAACTGGGGGAATGTTATGTCATATTGATAGTTCTCAAACTCAAAGGATACTTTCTCAACCTCATACAAATTGGAAAACTATTCGGTAGATCCATAGTCCATGGATTCTTAGATTATGCTAGTTTTCGAAAAAGTAGCATAATCTAAGAATTCGTACATTTGATTACGTATATCTTTATTATTTTCAGAAAAAAAAACAGCGCAAAAAAAGTGAGCGTGGTCGAGTTAAAGAATTTATCTAGTAGAGAGTTAAACTGTAAAATCTTACGCAGTATAAGTTATACTAGTTCTAACAGACCTGTCTGGTTTATCTGATGGTTTATCTGGATCGTCCCATACATAATCGAAGAGAAATTCAATTTTTCGTGGTTCGTTTTGAAATTGGTGGAAAACATCATTTAACTTATTAAGATTTTGCTCGTTCTTATATATATATTCAGAATTGAATATATAATATTCTACAATAAGGATTCGTGCAATAACTTCCGGTTTAAAGGACATCGGAATTCCATACTGGTAAGTGTCCGAAGACATGTGATCTTTTAAGGCATAGAGCTGTTTTAAATTTTGCACTGGGTGCTGGTCAGTTAGTGCTTGTAAGTAGCTGGAAATATTCCCAATGAATAGTTTATGTAATCCATCGGTTGCAGGCGGCAAATTTACATCCAGGAGATATTTTCCCAAAATTTCTAATTCATTGGCCTGTAGAAGAGCTTTAGTAACTATAATATGAGTTCAAAATAAAATGTACAATTGGGGGCCTTATGCCTCATAATATAATTTGACTGAATATCCCTACGGCGGTCTGTAACTGAATTCCATGCCACTAACAACACTGTTGATTTAAAATAGCGTGGTTGAATAATTTTTTACAAGTCATCCATATTCTCAAGGTTATGTAGTGTTTCGTCAAAAATATTTCGTCTAAAAACGCGTTTCGTCAAAAAAATTGACGTTTGTCATTGACGAAATGAAATTTCTCAAAAAACATTGAACTATGATTTTCTTCGTCAAAAAATGGTTTCGTCAAAAAACATTGAACTAAGATTTTCTTCGTCAAAAAATGGTATGCACCTAACCCGAAGCCTAACCTTAAGCCTAACCTAATTATTATACGTATATAAAATACTTTGTCCCTAGGACGGTTTCTTTGTCCCTAGGACGGTATGCACCTAACCCTAACCTAATTATTATACGTATATAGATTACTTTGTCCTTAGGGCGGCATGGTGAGGCACTCGAAAATTTTCTGCGAGACCTCACGTGTTCAGGACTTTGTCCCTAGGACGGTATGCACCTAACCCTAACCATAACCTTATTATTATAAGTATAAAATATATAAAATACTTTGTCCCTAGGACGGTTACTTTGTCCCTAGGACGCTATGCACCTAACCCTAACTATAAGTTATAGAATTATCTAGATTATTACCGGTATAAACAAAAAAAATCTGTTATTTTTCGTCAAATTTTTTTCGTCAAATTTTGACGAAAGTTAATTAAAAAAAATATATGATCTCAAACTCAGACGTCTTTCGTCAAATTTTTGACGATAGGTGTTGACGAAACATTTTTGACGTGAAAAGTTTTTGACGAAATAACTTTTTTGACATTTTGTTTTTTTGACGAAAATTTCCATTGACGAAACGCTATTTAACCTATTCTCAATGAACCGCATGGAATATAAGTTATGAGCTGTGCGATTTTGGCAACTTTATTTTTTTGTGTAAAAATAAGCACGTTTAACTGTAGGAAATTAATTACGTTTGAACTCGAACTTTAAGATGCAACCTCCACGGGTATGAGTATGTTGGAACTTTTTTCTCAATAAAATCAATTACCCTGACGATTTTTTCAGTGTTTTTCGATTTTAGGGCGAGCTTAATCAAGCTGTTGGCAACGTAGAAAGCTTGATTTGAATCGGTAACCCCCAAAGTCAGTTTTACGCATCCAATGTCGAGTGCATCTTCAAAATGATTTCGAATTAATGCCAACTTGAATCCAACCATTTCTGGATTAGAGTCTTCATACCAGTCGTGATTTTTTCCGACATGTTCTCGGACACGTTCTTGACAATCCTCGGTAAGTGAAATCGAGTACACCGTTTCACACTCCTTAATGAAATCAGCAAGTTCGAGTAGTCCTTTGTAGGGTTAAGTTTGATCGATTTTTAGAAAAAATATAACAATTTTGGAGCTGGTTTGAAGCCTTATTAAACTACACTCCCTGAGGGTTCAGGTGACCGGGGTTTATGTGACCAAACAGCCCCGATGGATGGGTTATGTGACCAGTTTCTGAGGAAAAGCTTTCCAGCGAATCCCGCCCACACATGAGGGTTTATGTGACCAGTGACTCATTTTTTCTCTCATACATTGGGAACTTCATAGTATAATTTCAAAATCTCTTTTTTTGTATCAACTGACGATAGCGTGTCCAAACTGAATTACGAAATTCACCGCCAGAAAAATCGTATTTTTGTAAAAGATGTATTTTGACGTAATCAGAAAGGTCTGATATGGACAAAAAATCATAATTACGTTTCATCCCTTTTTTTTACGATTTTCGTAAAACAGCGATAACTTTCGGTGAGATGCTCCAAATTACACGTTCAATAGCGCAAATTAAAGCTAGTTAAAAACTGTATTTGGTGGTGCAATTATAGGCGTACGGCGCCACCGGAAGTACTTTTTTCAGGTACTCTAAATTTCAAAATATTTTTTTTTTGTTGATTTTTACTTTTTTCGATTTATTTGAGTGCAAAGAATGTATATTNCTGAGGAAAAGCTTTCCAGCGAATCCCGCCCACACATGAGGGTTTATGTGACCAGTGACTCATTTTTTCTCTCATACATTGGGAACTTCATAGTATAATTTCAAAATCTCTTTTTTTGTATCAACTGACGAGTGATAAATAAACTTTTTTTATTTTGCCATTTTGAATTAATTTTTCCTTCAACAGGAACAAGTTATATGCACCGAAATTTGATACAATTCTACAACCAGCCCGACCGTCGGTATATGTGACCAAAAAAAAATCAGCAAAGTTTTCCGCCTAGGCTTGAGGGTTTATGTGACCAATTTTGGTTTATGTGACCACTTTTTAGGTCGCGAAATGGTCACATAAACCCTCAGGGAGTGTATACGGAAAGATTTTTCTAATCTTGCTCTATTCAATTTTTTGGATCTAAATTCTTACAGTATTCACCATTTTTTTAAATTTCAAATTATTGTTTCCAGTTCCGATGCAAAAGTTTTAAAAATAATGACTCGCAAAAAGACGGAAATTCGAGCAGTTATCGGGTACAGTTATCAAGCTGGTTAATTATGGCGAAGGTAGCTCGATAACTACGCACAACGACGCACGATGGAGGGTTTTTTTACAATAAATACATCATTTTATTCAAGAAAACCACTGAAATACAGAATAAGTCATAAGTTTTCACAATAATATAATGTATCGGCTTTTGATTAAAAATTTTACAAAAGTTGTTATATTTTTTTTTATTTAAATATTCAAGGGTTAGTGTATTCTGGATACACCTCGTTTTATCAAGACCATTAACAAAGATTTGTACCTGGGTACCTTGATAATCAAAAAGTGTGAAAAAATTATATATAACTCTGTTTTGACCATAATTAGTTTGTTATACTTAATTATAGTTTCCACATCGAATATAACTGTTAAATGGTGCAAAATATATGGTTATAAGTACGAATTATAACTGCCAAACCCTGCCCCGTATTGTGACTCAACATGTTATCCACGAGCGTAACAAAAAGCGCTGTTAACTCTTTCATACTTATATGATCGTGGAATAATGCAAGTAAATCATGTGCCAAGTACAAATCGGCCCTCTCCCGGTCATATGTGTGAGAAAAGAGCAATTTTGTGATTTGGATAACGTCAAAATCAATCGAGGTTTTTGCAAGAAATTCTCGGGCACCATCGAAATTACGCCGCTGTAGTTCGTCAAAGTAAATCTGATGTAAGGCTTCGTTTTTAGTTTGGCCCCCATTTGTAATTAGGGTTTTAACCTTCAAGAGAAACAAATCACGGCTCGTTTCAAATTCGCCAAGAGGCAAATTGTGAACCTCATTCTCAACAACCAAGCCAAATTCTTTCAATTGGTCTATCATATGGTAATTACTTGAGACATGGTAATTTATATAAAAATTTTATAATAAAATATAAAAGCAAAATATGATCCGGTGTGATACTTGCCGACCAGTGTTGGAAACGTTGGGCGTTGGGGTACGTTGGCCAACGTCCAACCAACGCGTTGGGCGTTGGAGAAATTTTATTCCTAACGCGTTGGGAGCGTTGGCCGTTGGGGAAATTTTTCATCCCAACACGTTGAAAGCGTTGGGGAAAAATTCAAGCGTTGGCCAACGCTCAAATTTTTCAAGCGATTAACGCAATTTTATACTGTATTTATGCTGTGTAAAACCAAGACGCCCCTCCGACATGTTCGATTTATTGTCTAAAATAGTTTTACACTTATCCGTTAAGCATCAGTGTTGGAATTGTTGGGCGTTGGGGTGCGTTGGCCAACGACCAACGCCCAACCAACGCGTTGGGAACGTTGGGCGTTGGTTAGATTTTATTCCTAACGCGTTGGGAAAATTCAAGCGTTGGCCAACGCTTGCGTTGGGCGTTGGGAAAAATCCGAGCGTTGCCCAACGCTTGCGTTACGCGTTGGGGGAAATTTGGAGCGTTGGCCAACTTTTCCAACACTGCTTGCCGACGTTACGCGCTTACGGGTTAAAACAACCTTCCGGAATTAATCAACGGCTTCATTTTTTTACAAAAAATATGTAAAAAATGAAGAGAGAATTCTTAAAAATATTTTAAAAACTGTGCTCAAAGACATATTTTTTCTTTTTCGCCTAATGTATTTTTTCGACAAAAGTGGTCAAATTAATTGAAATTTCACTGGTGGAATGCTAATTTTTTTTCCAGCAAATTTGGATTAACACCGTTACTTAATTCCGACTCGTTAAGGAAGTCCCATATTACGCATCGCATCCTCATAAAGTATATTCCTGTTTGTGCAGAACGGGCTAGAAAAATGTTTTTCCTTTTTCGCTCGCCTCTAACCTACGCGACGGAAAAAGGCAAGGACAACTCATATTGACGCCGGTCGTATCTATTGTACGATCCGTGTCGAGCTCGGTGACAAACTGACGAACCNGTAGGCCAATTCCGGAACACCCCATTCCGGAACAGTTACCGGAAAAAAGTCCAATTCCGGAACGCTTTTTATTTCAAAAAAGATTTGAAGTCCCATTCCGGAACGAAAAAGTCTAATTCCGGAACGGTTTTTGGGCTAAAAATCCAATTCTGGAACAAAACGAGACTTTGGCTCAAAATCGCAAAGCGTTCCGGAATTGGCTTACCCTCTGTAAAAAATGAAGAGAGCATTCTTAAAAATATTTTAAAAACTGTGCTCAAAGACATATTTTTTCTTTTTCGCCTAATGTATTTTTTCGACAAAAGTGGTCAAAATTAATTGAAATTTCACTGGTGGAATGCTAATTTTTTTTCCAGCAAATTTGGATTAACACCGTTACTTAATTCCGACTCGTTAAGGAAGTCCCATATTACGCATCGCATCCTCATAAAGTATATTCCTGTTTGTGCAGAACGGGCTAGAAAAATGTTTTTCCTTTTTCGCTCGCCTCTAACCTACGCGACGGAAGGACAACTCATATTGACGCCGGTCGTATCTATTGTACGATCCGTGTCGAGCTCGGTGACAAACTGACGAACCACACCAGTACCACAATAGCCTATTGTCAATAGGGATTTTTTTATTCAATATACGATAGTAAATTTATCTACAAAGTCTGAGTATGTTTTCATAAAAAAATGGTGGAGAAGAAACTGAACTAAAATATAAAAATGAAAGCAACTCAACTCCCTCTAACCGATGCGCGCGCCTTGTTTAAACAAAATTATATATTATATGAGTCTGAAGATAGTAACGAATTTTAACAAAATAAAAACAAATCTACTAAAAAAAAATAACTGCTTCTTATTTATGTTTTAATTTAATTCTAACTTATCAAAAACAATTTTTACAGAGAAAAGTTAAAAATCGCCAAAAACGATTGTCTAATAAAATCGCCGATAAAGGCGCGCACCAATGGAATTTGGCACCTGTGGACTAAAGTATGATCAAATGTTACTCTTAATAATTGAAATGACTGTTATTCAATTTGTTTATCGATTTTTAAAATTTTTTATTACAGTCCATACTCCCATTAAAGNAAATCTCGATCCGTTTGGCTGTTATTAACGATGAAAGTCGATTAGGCAGAATCGTGCCTGATCGGGTAGACGGAGTTAATAGCACCTACAGTATTTACAAAAACTAATGTCAAGTAAGTACCGACCTGATCGAAAGGTGAACCTTTCACCAATACTTGCAAATGAAGATTCATCGATTTCAAAATTACTATGAGCCCAAAGGTAGCCGATTCGTTTAATTTGTGCTTCTGTCAAGCTCAACTGTGAGTTTTCCAGAAAGCGGAAAAAATCATCAACTTCATTCCATGAATGTACTTTGTGTATAAATGTGCACAATTCCTCACTAATTAACTCTCTGATTGTGTCATTTTCTTTATAGGGTTGAAACTCTTTTGATCTTTTTGATAAAACCAAACGTTGCACCACATCACTTTTTGGGAGTCACAACCGACCCTAATTTTGCGACCCCTAGCAAAAAGGTATGAACCATTTTTTTTTTTGAAATGTTGAATTTAGGACTATCAGTGTTTTTAAACCAGAATTCCATTTTTAGAGTACTATTGATACTAGTATGAAATTGAAACTCCATTCCTGAAAGATTCCATTAAATTATCAGTCTCAATCGTTAACATGTACTGTGCAATAAAGTCAACAGCGAAATTATAATTCAAGGATCCACATCGTTGAATGTACACTACATCACTTCTTTGTGGATTATTAAGCAACTTTAACATGACTTTATTTTTGACCATTGTAAATTCTTAAACGTGTTTGATAATGTGAAACCCCAAAAAATGACTTGACCTTAGTGCAAGAAAAAAGTCCAAAAATATATGATTTCTATAAAAAAATTATTACCCGTGTTTTACCCGTGTCGTTCTAAATTTAAGGAGGGGACATAGGCGTTTTTACAAATTCGTCTCGTTAGAAAAGTTACTACAGCGGCCCTAATTCACAATGAATTCTAACCGACTTTTTTTTATAAATTATTAAGGATTCGGGTAATAGACTTGTCTAGTTTGTTGACTAATATTGTTTGTCGTTAGTCACCCAGAGAGCATTAAACTTGTCCCAAACTTCCAATTTGATGATGGAACTAGTTTTACAGTTTTCAAGATATGAGATTCGTTTTTCCTGTAAACGAATTGTATCAATAAGGGGCGCAATCGTGTTATTTCCGATTTGTGAAAAAAAAGTCTCAGGAAAAAAATATCGGCAAAAAACGCTAAAAAAGGGGTGACCGATCGACCTTCATGGCTTTATTTTTTTGTTTTCAAAATTGAAAATCAAAAATCCGAAACAACACGATTGGGGACATTGGTTCAAAGATGTTTTTACAAATAAAATGAATTGATTATCGTGAAAGCTGTAAAACTAGTTCCCGAAACTGTAACCAAAAACATCCAAAAAAAGTAAACATGTGTTAAAATTGTTTGTTTTTCACAAGTTTTTGAGCGCATTTTTGAGATTGGACAATTATTATTATCTCTCTAGGTATCTTAGATAACTAAAGAATATAAATCAAAAGGAAAAAACAGTTCCATTGTATTTTTCTGATAAAAATTGTGCGATGACTTCATCAAATATCCGATTTTATCATAAATGAAAAACCGTCAAAAATTTCGAGAATAAGTTGGTCAAGTTATTTTTTCTAGTCTTATTTACGATAAATACCCCTGAACAAATAACAAAACCCAAAAAATATAATACTTAGAGGCATTTTAAAGATTCCCGTTTCCGTTTGTACACAACGTCTATGTCCCCTCCTTAAAGCCAAAAAAAAGTGAAATAGGACATGATTTCTATAAAAAAAATTATTACCCGTGTCGCTTTAAACGTATTTGTCTCGATCTAAATTTACCCCCAAATAAAGTGAAAAAAGACATGATTTATCTTGAAAAAAAATGACTTGACC